>JAFLJL010017933.1:17211-54711 GCA_018398815.1 Conus ventricosus
CCTTCTCATGACAGTTTGACCAAAAATAACACCTGTTTTTCTAAAACAAAAATAACATTCCAAAACTGTCAATAATGACGTAATTAGTTTTAAAACGGGTAGTTTCCGTGTAGAATAGTATGGTATCGTGAACCCGCATATTTACCATCTCTCCACTAACAGCAGAATTAAGGGGTTAACCAGAACTAAATATTTTTTAATTGTCCGTTTTTTATTTTTGGTTTAAATTAAAAAATGAATTGCGAAATTCCGAAGTAGCTACAGGACTTATTAATGTACTTTACCGAGTTGGATAGGGAGAGTGGGGCCAAAATAGAAGAGTTAAAGAACAGGTTTGAAGAATAATTACTGATCTTGTGTGAACGGGGGAATAGACATGCTAGAAGCGTACCGCAAGCCATCAGTAAAAAACAAAATTCTGCCCCCCACCCAGTTGTAAAGCTAAATGCCAAATTCGTTGATAATATATCTGCTGGAAGATGTAATCTAATGTTTCTACCGCCCCTTGAAGGAGTACTAATTCGTTTTAATGAGATCAGGTTTTAACGATTAGAAAAAGACTATGCATAACAACTGATTTACAATTAATATTTATTTATTTTTTATTTAAAATATAATAATTTATTCTGGTTTTAAAAAAAATGAATCCTGAAGAAGTTATAAAGCTTACTAATATACTTCACACGTTGAATTGGAAGGGCCATAGAGAAAGGTTAAGGACAAGGTTTGAACATCAATTACTGAACTTTTTAATCACATAAATATACAAACAAGTGTGAAGGCATACCATCAGTAAATACAAGATTCTTTGCCCCCAACAGCATAAAGTTTTGTTTCGCCATTTTAGTTTGATTTATATGGCTTTATCTCAAGAATGTTTAACTGACCTTTTTCTACCAGCCCTGAAGGAGTAACTATTCACTTTAATGAAGATAGGATTATACGATTAGAAAAGACTAGAATCACAGTTGAAAATTACAATTATTTTTTTTAATTTATTTTAGATTTAAAAATGGGCTGCCGAACTTCGTGTATCTGATTTAAAGAAAAGAAATGAACATTTACGAACAATGAAAGCGTTAAAACAATGATTTAAGGTCTGAATCAGGATTTTGAGAAGAGTAACAATAAAAAATAATAAAAGATCATAGTAACTATTTGACAAGCAATCAAAGTGATGAGCATTGACTGTAGTGATACAGAAAAAGCTAAAATAAGCGGTGTTAATTGTAAAGGATGACATGTCTTGAATTGTTGCAAACCTAGGGTGAAAAAAAAGCTTGTTCTACTTACATTTAATATATACATTTATTTTTTTAATTTACGAAAATATATTGGTTATTAATAAAACTGACACTCACAAGTAAAAATTAAGTACAGAAAACTATATACGATGGAAGAAATATTTAGCAGCGACAACAATTAAGCAATATGTTTAGTGAAGTAGACATGACATCATTACACCCCTACAAATGTTCAAGAAAGCGTGGCACAAGCTAAACTCTAAAATCCCAGAGTCTCTTCAAAACGCGAACCGCCAGTAAAAGTGTTGTTGGCCGTCACTTATTGATTATATAACGCCTGATGATACTAAACATGCCAGTCTGGGTTTTCAAACCAAACAGAAAGAAGTAATCATCTATCACGACTTAATTCAGGCTGGGCTGCCATACAAGCTTACACAGTTTAATCAAGCAAGTGAGGAGGCAAGTTAATGGGTACTTGGTGACTGTAAGGGACAGTCCTTGAATCATATTGAGGCAAACAAAGTTATATCCTATAGTCGTCAATTCTTACCTTCCTCTTCCAAGAGTTAGAGTTAAAACGAGCAGTCTTAAACATTACAAATTCTGACGACATTGTTATATGTGGTGTGTTTTAGCGCATCTACATCCTGTCAAATCATGCAAACAGAGTATCTAAATTATGAAGCAATAAGCAAGAACTGAACTTTGATAACATAACCTATTCCAGTGAGAAAAAACAGTATATCTCAGTTTGAAGAACAAAACAAACCAATCACTGTAAACGTATACCATGGTCCGTAGAGCAGATATAGTGCCTCTAAGGTTTCTCCCAACGCCTCCTACTTTAGGCGAACCGCTAACAAGCATGAAGACTTGATACAGGGGGGGTGGTGGATTACAGAAGTCAAAGAGGTCATATGTATTAATCAAACAATAAGCAGAGCTGTTAGAATAAACCATCAAAGCATAAATCTAAACAAGCTATTTTGTATAATGTGTCGGTAAGAATCCCAACTATAGAAGCAGCTGGCTATCATAGAACCTCATTGTAAAAAGTTTTGTAGACTGTGAAACAAAACTCCTCTCACACACAAACCGGCTCAAAAGTTAGTTTTAAGATGTACATAAAATGCAGATGAAGCCCGTACGTGGGTTATCTGACTTTGAATCGCTCTTGTGTGCCGCAGTACTATGGCCCACACAGCAAGAACAAAAAAACAACCTTATTACCCCACCACCAATCTGCTCTTATTCGTTAATTGTTGTTTAGGTCATACGCCAACACACGACACCAGAGATTTTACAGAGCCCAACGCAGCTAGTAAGATTTTTCGAGCAATGGAACTACTTCGCAATCAGTTATCCAACCAACTAATCTTTCAGGCATTGTTTATGACTCCTGAAGACCAAGAACGTTATGACATCATCTACACACGTTGGATATGCAACAGAGAATAATTAGGTGGCGCAAGTGAGAGAACCACGATCACATTACGGAAGTTTAAGAGGGGCCGCGCACACAGATGTACTCTTCAGCTTAAGGTTGACCCTAAAGACATGGAAGCTGCCTATCTTCTTTCATAACTTACGAGGTTACGATTCTCATTTCATCATGCAAGCAGTGACTTCGAATATAAGAGGGTTACCTGCATTGCACAGTCCTTCGAAAAGAACATGACTTTTACTCATGACTGTTAAATCCTTTTATTCCCTCTGCCCAAACATCTGATGGTAGTTTATGATAGTTAGCGGCTCCTGCAAGTACTTTCCAATCACTCAACAATACTTTGATCCCGCTTTAGTGCGCAAAGGAGTTCTCCTTATGAATACATGAACTCCGTGGGAAAGGTTTGATGAAGAATCACATCCGTCCTAAAGTGCTTTCTGTTTCTAGTCTTAGAGGCAAAGAACATAACTGATGCTGACTATGAATACGCACAGACAGCCCTGGACAGAAATTATACTGTCAAAGCGATGGGCGATTATCATGATCAACAATTTATTGGCAGACGTGTGTTTTATTGTCAAGACGACATTCAGAATTACAGATCATACATGCTGAAACATTACAGCTTAGACTCATCACATTACATCTCTTGCGCCCGACTTTCTTTGGATGCATTCTTGAAGTCTACAAACATCCCAGATTGACTAAATTTCTGATTTGCCCCACACTGCCAGATGATTGAAGACGGGCTGAGGGGAGTATTAGCATGGCCTCACATCCTTACTGCAAAGCAACCAACAAATATTTTTAGAAGATAATGATCCCACTAAAGCCATCTAACTATCTAAATACTTAGACGCCAACAATCTGTATGATGGGCCAAGAGTCAAACCACATCCACTGAGAAACTTTACGCATGAAACAAGGGCCTCATGATAATAATAATGTGATAAGTATTTGTCGCAGGCTTCCGCCCAAGCTAGCCAATAGGACTAATCTGGAAGTAGACAATAGAAAATCCATATAAATTTACATGATCTTTCATTAACGGATTATCCTCGGCTGTCAGAAGAAATAAAGATGATCCAAAGATCGCTACCTCCTAAACATGTACCCCAATCTTCGCCACAAAACTAAATATGTTTGTCATTACAGACTGTTTTACAGTTATTACCTAAGACCCGGACCAGAAACTGACTGCCGTTCACAGAATCAATGGCATTTGCCAAGAGCCCTTTAAGAGACCATAATCAGAAGAACACTGATCTTAGAACCCAAGCCACTGATGCTTCAGAAAAAACTTCATTAAACTGATGAACAACAGCTTTTTTGGTAAGACAATGGCGAATCCACACAAACGTAACAGATATAAAATTAGTTACAAAAAAAACCAAGCAATTAATTTGCCTCTAAACCTAACAATCCCAAGACTTTAGCAGATTAAAACGACCGCCTGGTTGCAATTAAGATGAATAAAAAGGATGTTAAGTTGAACAAGCCAGTGTTTATCGGCTTTACTGAATTAGAGCTGTCCAAAGTTATTGATGTTAGAATTTTCTGATACGACAACTATAAACCACTGAACCCAAAGCAAGAGGTCCTTTACACAGACACTGACTCTTTTATTTCTAGACGTCCCCACAGAAGACTTATATAAGGAACTTAAACCAGAAGTGGTTAAAGGAGTTGAATGGGTGGTGACTACACATGCGGACTATCCAAAAGACAGTCCTTTACAATCAACAGCGTAACAAGAAAGTGATTGGAAAGATTAAAGTATAACTAAATTGAACAGTTATCAGAATAAGTAGGTTTGCGGTCGAAGATTGTAAAAGCGTAGCTAGCCAGACTTCTGTAACATGAAGAAGGCTAAGGTCAATAAGAAAAAGAAGGTTGTCAAAAAAAAATAATTCTCACGACCAACTACAAGCAAGCTACTCTCTTTGAAAACACAAAGTATTCATCACACAAATGTAATCAGCGCTCTAACTCTTCATCAAGTAAACACAACAGCTGTTAAAAAAAAACACTAGTCTCTAACAATAACAAGAGAACTTAACGTCATCCTGATTTTCATATGCTTAGGACAATGAGAACTTAAAAGATTAAACTTGGACTTACTTAACTAGTACTTAACTTAGAACCTATCAAGAAACTTAACTTAATAAGTTAAACTAGTACTTACTTAAGAACCTAACAAGAACATAACTTAAGAACCTAACTAGTACTTAAAACAAGACATAATTTTTTTGTACTTTACCTTGTAATTTACTTGCCTTAACCTAAAAAAAGAACTTTATATAACATAACTTAGTAACTTGTACATACTGTTCTAACTAGTACTTTAATTTATTCATAAAAAACTATTCCATAAACAAGGGTCAACAACAGAGGTTGCTCTTTTTTATGCCAAAGCTGACTCTTCTTCTTTTACTGCTTTGTGGGGGCTTGTAACTTGCTGCTAAGTAATGCGATTATAACATTTGTATGCTAAAATTCCCCCACCAACAACAACAGCCAGCCAATACATAATAATACATCTTATTGTTTTGTTTGTGATTGTGTTTTTGTTAATTGGCGTGTTGGCGTTTTGGTGGCGGAATGCAGTATTACTATCTAAATAATTATTGTTTGTTGATTGGTTGCTTTTTGCAGTCTGTTCCCTTCAGCAAGTATAACGCCCAGCCACAATACGCCCTGGATTTTAGTATTTTAGTTAACATACTCTCACTTATGCACATTCACCTGTTGGGACATTCACATGTGTGCATTCCTGCTCCTGCTCCTGCGGATTGTCCTGCGCCGTCTTCTTCTCCTGATCGCTCATTTTTTTTATTGCGAATAAATATAATTTGATCAAAAATTAATATGATTAAAAGTACTTAACTCCATGATGAATGGGCATAGCATAGTTCCAAATCTATATACATATCACACGCAAGAGTTTCTAGGGATTTGTTTAAACACGATCTTGTGATAAGTCATATTTTAAATCTTCCTTCTGAATAACTGGCGCCATCTTACTTACTAACGTATCAAATAAACAACACATTGGTCTGGACCACCTGATCTAACCATTTTGACCCTAGCTGCGCTTCGTAACTCCTAGCGTAGTACTTCTCAACGTCGATGTAGACAGTTAGATGAATCTGTTCAATACATAGTTTTCAGTGCCTAAATACTGTTTTAGTTTTTCCCACAAGCGGCCAGATGATTAATAATCTTTCTTTAAGGCAGTTGTTCTATGGAGTAGTCTGCTTGCTCCTCGCACTTTAATAGTTTCGTCAACAATACATTTTAAAAAGCCATAAAAAAATAATATAATACTTTTACAAACCATGAGTTTTAACGCTGGTTATTAATCATGCCAATTCGTTGGCGTTAAGTTATTCAAACCCTTTGCAAAATGTTAGTTAGGAATAAAGCCGCCCAACATGGAAAGATAGAAGATTCGCTCACAACTAGTTGCAACCATAATTTTAGCTTTAACAACAAAAATTAATTGGATTAAAAAGCACATAGAGACAGCCTTTCGTATTATGATTATTTTAATTATTTTTTAGATAATAACACGATGATTGCAAAAATGATTATCAATACGATTACCACTCTGCTGGCTTAGCGCCTAGTCATAGGCTATATTGTGTTAGCAAAAAACATGTTAAAATGAAGCCGGCTGACCTAGATGTTTAGACATTGAGGATATAGTTTTAAGGTAATAGCTGTAAATTACTGCAGGGATTGCCTCAAAGCCTTTCTTGTTACACAGGGAATTATCCCAAAAATATAGTGCATAGAAAGTGATTAAATCAAGAAATATTGAATAATATAAAGATGGCGGGAGTAGTTTATGATGGTAGGAGGAGCTATTGATAATAGCCTTTGGCCTTCTCTGAAGCAATTATATTTTAGTAAATTGAGGTCAGATGAAGAGAGAGAACGTCAAAACAAGGGCAATAGAAATTATTAGCCAAGGCAATAGACTTTTGAGAAGACGAATTGCTCACTATAGACTTTATTAGAATAAAAAGTTATGAGAACAGGGACAAGCAGAGCACACAATTACAGACTTGAAGAGGCAATGAAATAGTATTATCTTAGTAACAGAAAAGAATTTTCCAAACATCGCCACCGCCAGAACATCTACTTTTAATGAACCCTCAGAAGAACAGAAAATAGCAGAAAATTAGTTTTATTGTGTGTGCTATGTGATCGATCAATATACTTGCACAAACAATTAAAAATCCAATTAAAAACAGTCCCCCCCCCCCCTTCTTATGGACAAGTACAAAATATATTAATTCTCCCTAAATGGTATATGGAAATGGAAAGATTGCTATTGAAAAACTGAGTAAAGTCTGCTAGAGTGTCTTGAATCAGAATGCGAAAACTGGCTTTCAAAACAGGCATTTGGCAAATAAAACTGCCCGCCCCCAAAAGAATAATAAGACCAGATATGTTTAAACATCAGTATCCAAGATGACACCCACCAAATGGACTTTGCTGTATCACCACAAGACAAATTAGAATAAAAAAGTTTAAAGTATGCTCTGCAGTTGTTGACAAGCTTCAAGATACAAAGAACCAGAGCCTTTAACGATAAAAGCTCAACTGCTGTGGCTGAAGCTTACAACAAATATACATGCGAGGTCCATTAAAGTATCCAAGGATGACTCAAGTTATGATGGAAAAGAGTTTAAAGTACTCTGTAAACCAACTTTTAATTAAAAACATCATGTTACAGTTAAGAGAGGGATCCCAGGCAACATCGATCACAGCCTTAGAAGAAAACATTTAATAAGCAAATCTTGTTCCGAACGCAAACCTGTTTCCCTATCAATATCACAGAGAAAATATAGATAGAGAACGCAACACAGAAATGGGTTAGGAGATTTGTCCAGCATATTACGCGCCATTGAACAAAGAAATATTTAAAGCAAACCGGCCTCAGACAGTAAACTCGGCGATCCAATTAAAAAATTAGCAATTACTGAAGATTTGCAGGGACTCAAAAACTCTTACCGTTTGGACTAAAATAAAATACTTTGTAGTGCTCCTGGAGAGGCAGAAGGTTATGATAAATATAGAGGCCACAGACACCCATATGGAGCTTAGATGTAAATGAAGTGAAAGAATTATGAAAACATCCCCTCCCGTATATTATTTAAGAGAGACTCTTTCTTCTAGCGGCGCTACTAAGTCTAAAAAAAGCCCTGCCCCTAAAAGATCCTTTGTCTCGCGAAGAAGCTGCAAGTTGTCCCGCCAAACACAGTGAGTAAACAAAAAAAATAGTATTTATTTTAGTTAAACATATTTTTTTGTAAAATTTATTTTTTTAGTTAAACTTATTTTTTTTGGCCATCTTTTGGGGTTAACCGATCATGTGTTTGTTTTTCAATGTTCTGTTTAATGCATCATGTCAACCTGTCGTGAAGAACAAAAAAAGTCTTTCTCCACCCTTTTGAAGTCAATTTTCTGTCGTCTGTAATCATCACCATCAGCCATAAGCTTCTGAAATACTTCATCTGTAAATGTTTACAACTGCAATGATTTGCTATCTAATCTCAATGCACAAAGTTTAGCTGATGCAGGTCACAACATGACAGTGTGCTTTTGTAATTTAGGAGTTAATTTTTTTTAAAACAGCACTTACAACCAAGACACAGCGCCGTAAACCTACCCCAATGCCCCCTAATGCTAAAGAAGAACTGGCGCTCCAACCCGCCAGTAGCTAAAAACAGCAACACCAGACCCAGCACTTATTCTAGCTACAGCAGATGAGCCAGTAATTAACATAAGAAAAGAGTATTTAAAAGCTTTAGCATATTTTCTTATCTAGTAACTCTATACTTATCAAGTCGCTTTCTCTATTTCCTTTTGAAGTTTCAGTTTTTGCTCTAAATCTAAACTGTTGAACCTCCATTTATAAAATAGTGATTATTTATTTAAATTAAATTTTATACATATCTCATATTAACCCTTCTGCAGCACTTCCATCACAGAGTAAAACGCAATAAAATCAACCATACATAATTAAAATAAAGTCGAGAACTGTTAGTTTGTCTATTGTACAACCATCACAGTAACCTTGTCAGATTATGTCAAGGTGTTTATTCGTCTCCGTTTTAGTAATTGCAATAACGAGCTTAAGAGGGGCAACCAAGTTTTCAGCCTTTATTGTATACCTCAGATTAAGCGTATGTTTCTGCAAACTAGGATCCGCCCACCCTCCGAGTAAAAAATAAGCGAAAAATCATCGGTCATTGCCTAGGTAGTTATTCTAGTTTTTGGGGAAATCATTAAGCCGACAGTGACAACCACCCCCCAACGTTTCAACTAATGACTTCTTTCTCTGTAATATATTCAGCACCCTGCTTAGTATTTCAATCTGTTTTTTTCTGTTGTGTTCCTGGAACAAAGCTAACAAGAAAGGGGCCCGCATTCAAAGTCCTTTCTAAAATGTTTTTTTCTTATCAATAGCATACATTGTGATTCGTAGTTTAAAACAAACTTAAAATTCCAAGCAATTACATAAGCAAACACCCAAGCATTCTCTCTTTTATTGAAGTTTGTATTCATGATTGCCAAAATCGTTTGCCCTTAAAATTTCTTATCTCTTTTCTAGGAAGATAATGCTGTCCGTATTTTGTCTTCCAATTTCTGTTCGTTGAATCCCCATCAGCTGTGTATTCAAATCATAACATTTCTGGCACTCCTAATCGATAAACTCGTGTGTCGCTAGGTCTTTTAGTTCTTCTGCGTGCATTTAGGAGCTAGCTGCGCTTTTGATTCTTGGCCCTCGAGACAATCTTTTTTAATCTTAAAATAAATAATAAACAAATAGTTATAAAGCAATCGAAAAAAACAATTCTACAAAAAACAAACGTAATCGAACTGGGGGTCAGTCCGCAAGCATAGCTTCCGTGCATAGATGTTTCTCTAACTGCTCTTTTATTTTTTTTTAACTCATCTTTGTCCCTATAATAAAATTATCACTTAAACATTCTTCAAAACTATCTTTGTCCTTGTGTAAAATAATACAACCGATTTTAACAGCGATCGAAAGTCTTTTAAGACGGCATTGTAATTTTGAGTTAAGAGCCACACATAAACTAGGCGTGGGCGGCCGCTAAAGGCTAGCTTTGACAGGCTTTTCTTTTTTTAATTATGTCTCGTACGCTGAACAGTCAGCAATATTAAACATGTTCAGTTCCTCAAAATATGTCCCCCCAATAGTAATGTTCTAAACATCGCACATTTGGTCGCTAGGATCAACTAAAAATATAGTATATGCAGTTCCAAAAAAACTGTCCTTTCTATTGTAAACTTTGTTGTGCTTAATAGTTGTGCAGAATATAACAATGAGCGTAATGAAACCTGTATATTGTTTGTACAAAATCAGGTTACGAAGACAGTTTTCCTACACCTGTAATCCCCGCAGATAAGAGAACAGTGCGTATCTATTATGAAAAACTTTCAAGCTATCCCAACTGTTTTTATCAAGCAATTATTTCTTCTGCATTTTAATAAGCCGCGTCTTTATGTACGTTTTTCTTCCATGTTAACTGAGCATCAAAAACCATAAAAAAACAAGCATTTGTAAGGACGTTTCCGTCTGCTTTCCTTGCGAAGATTTATTTTTCTACCATCTTGCCCTATCCTTTCCCACATCCAACAATCTTTGTCAAATTGTGGATCTAAAGTCCACCACCGCCCATATTTACTAATTAAGAATTCTTCGAGTCATTACATCTTAAAGGCGAAGTTTTTTACATACACGATCGACTGCAGGATCTCTTTGCCTACCGCCTGCGAACAACTTCCTTATTTCATCGAAGTGTTGGGTGAGGTAAAAGGCCGCGACCCGAATACAGGCTGATTCGGACATACCATTTATACACAGCAACCCTCTCAAATTTTTGATAATAAAACGCTCTGATTCCCTCCTCTGAAAAGGAGTTGATTTCTTCATTAAACAAGAACAAAATTATCCTTTTAAAGACTCAGATACAGATTTAGATGTAAGTTCCAGAGATAGTCTCGCTTGTTTCTATTTCTGTAATTGGCGTGCATAACTTTTTCATAATTATAACCGGTTTTACTTTTATACGGGTTAAGATTGTTTCTGGCCAGTACAGGGTTAGTAACAACATCTAACACAAGAGAGATGTCTCAAAACTGTGTTATTTAGTTTCAGGATCATCAGACAGAACGACAGACTCGTAGGTTAAATGTCAGAACATAACTAAGTTTTTCTTTTTAGTGCGCCATGGTAATATGGCAAATGCTCTTTAAAACAACTCAAAATCTAGACGGATGCAAAATCTGTTTGCCAAATGCTTCAGCTAACTGCCTCATCTTTAACAATCATTCTTTGCATCCCCCGCTTTAAGCCTGTCTTAAGGCCGTTTGGGCTTTGTATTCCCTGATAAACTTTCTCTTTTCTTTCTTTTTTTATGCAGCCATAGATCAGAATAGAGGGCAAAAATGTCTTTCTGCCTCGTTTAGTAAAAGACTTCTCTGCCCACCATTTGATTACTATATGATTATCAATATCCGCTGCCTAAATTAGCAACAACAGTACCATTAGGATCTGCCGATGTAATATCTAATTTTTGAATGATAGTTTAGCGGTGCCAGCATAATAAACATTCGTCAGCACCAAGATCAGGAACTTAACTATTAAATCTGGCCATGCTAACTGTTTGATGGAGTAATTAACATACCAATTACAGTCTACGCTTAATACCTTCACGCATGGGGACCTTGTACTATCTCTTCTGTAAGGAACGAGGACAGACAACCGTATGAGTTCATTTATATAAAACAAAAAAGAATAAAAAAAAAAAATATGGATGAAGAATATGAAAGTGCCTTATCCTTCCGTAAGAAGAAAGAGATCTGCAATGCCCCTTCATTTGATGAAGATGAAACAGAATTCGGTCCATCATTGCGCGGAAGAACTTGAAAGAGCAGCAGAAAGGTTCTTACAATCCCTTCATTGGAAGAAGCAAAACACTTCAGTTAGCGCATCTCGTTGCAGAACTATTAAACAAATATGAATAGAGATTTTAGAACTAACCGCGAATGACAATGACAAAACAAAGCACATGACAAGACACTATGCATTTCAACCACTTTGGTCTTCATCAGGCTAAAAAAATAAATCACATTTAACATGTGGGATGGTAAAGTACAAAACCTACGAAAAACAAAAAAAGAGAATGAAAAATGACTCATCCGTTAATGTCCATGAAGGCGGAAATGACATGAGGCCAGGGGGATTATGGAGAGGAAACAGAGGGGGGGGGGGGGGGGGGGGGTTGCGTTTAGGGGAGGTGTGTGTGTGTGATATGATAGGGTTGTGTGTCTAGTTTATTAGGATGGTATGATATCTTTGTGATGGTTGTGGTAATGGTGGATAGATAAAAAGAAATAAAAAAATAAAAAAAAAGGAGAAGAAAGGTGTGTGTGTGTGTGTGGGGGGGGGGGATTTAAGGGGAAGGATCAAAACAAAATTAAGATTAGATAGATGGAGGGTTGCTGTAACTACTGTATGAAGTGAGTGAAGGGATGTGGTGGTGGTGTATGTAAGTGTGTGTGTATGTGTGTGTGTATGTGTGTGTGTTGGTAGGGGATATGCCAACTGATGTGGAAGAGGTGGGTATGTGTGTTTGGTTATTGTTGGATATTGATGCCTTGGGGGTGTAGTGTGCCCAGAATCCCATCTCATTTCCAAACTGGGCACACTACACCCCCAAGGCATCAATATCCAACAATAACCAAACACACATACCCACCTCTTCCACATCAGTTGGCAATATCCCCTACAAACACACACATACCACACACACATACACACACACTTACATACACCACACCACATCCCTTCACTCACTTCATACAGTAGTTACAGCAACCCTCCATCTATCTAATCTTAATTTTGTTTTGATCCTTCCCCTTAAATCCCCCCCCCGCCCCACACACACACACACCACCTTTCTTCTCCTTTTTTTTTTTAATCTATCCACCATTACCACAACCATCACAAAGATATCATACCATCCTAATAAACTAGACACACAACCCTATCATATCACACACACACCACTCCCCTGACGCAACCCCCCCCCCCCCCCCCTTCTGTTTCCTCTCCCATAATCCCCCTGGCCTCATGTCATTTCCGCCTTCATGGACATTAACGGATGAGTCATTTTTCATTCTCTTTTTTTGTTTTTCGTAGTTTGTACTGTCCCACATGTTAAATGTGATTTATTTTTTCGCCTGATGAAGACCCAAGTGGTTGAAATGCATCGTGTCTTGTCTTGTGCTTTGTTTGTCATTGTCATTGGCGTGTAAGTTCTAAAAACTCCTATTCCTAATCTTGCTTCGTTCGCCGCCTTCAGTCACTCCATTTTGAAATATTAACAAATAGAATTAACTCATTCTACATAAGCTTAGGACTAGAACCGCCAGAAGGCCATAGTCCTTTTGATTTTAAGATGGATAAAAGCAACCATCTGTATATAAAAACTAGCAAAGGAAATTTGTGTAAGAGGTTACTACAAAGCCAGACCCAACTAAGTTTTTAAAACTAAACACAATTAGACAGAGGATTCCCGTTGCCGACCACAAGCGATTAAACATTTTAAATTTAAGGCCTGAGGCTGTTAGTCTTTTACAGAACTTGGGCGAACTTTGCCAACGCGATCTGAAATAGAAATGACCTCTTTTCGAGAGTTAGGCCCAAGAACAGATGAAGCAATAGCAGAAATTGAAACGAGTTTTAATGAGGAGACACAGTTAAAACAATTGACGATTCTCCATTGCCTATGCGTGAATTCCTGGGCTTAATGCTGCTCTACGGACAATAAGGGGTGAACTAACAAACAATTTGGCAAAACTTGGCGAGCTAGATAGAGAGATAGAAGAAGAAAAAATAAGCTGGCTGATGCAGATGATAACAATTTAGGGCAAGAAGAAAAGGTTAGAATACAGCAGAAAATACAAGATTTAAATGATAGAAAGGGCGGCTAGGTTAGAAACGCTTTCTACTAACAGAGCGCAGCTAGCATCCCAAACAAGCAGAATAAGAGAAACTATAAACAGAATACTTTATGAAAACACTACGTTAGCTGAAAGAATAAGGACTCTGTTCAGGGAACAAGGGATTACAATAGTTAGCATATTAACAGCCGTTGGGTTTGCTATCTCTACACTCATTTATGCTTTAAACCGGCAGTGCACCAACAGGGCCAGTAACGCCTCCAACACCTCAGCCTGGTAAAAGTTGGATTAGAAAACAATTACACCATCTAGCAAACCTATTAAAGAAGTTAGCTGCCAAAGCGCTTGATGCTCTGCCCGGCATAATAGGCAGTGTTGTTAGTTGGGTTTTGTCTACTATAGGTAAGGTGACTGGTTATATGGCTGACATCTGTGGACGTTAGGAGTGCTAGCTGCTGGATTAATTTTTAGTGAAAAAAGTATAGCTAATCCAGTAAAAGTTAAAAATACAACAAGGGCTGTCTTTTCGCTAGTGTGACTGTTAGTGTGAGGCAGATCAACAGGTGGAGTGGTTTCTGAGCTGCTTTCTGGCTGTGGAGCGCTTTCTGGTTGTGGGACGCTTTCTGGCTGTGGGGCGCTTATAACTGGGCCGCTTTCTTCAGGGCTAGTACTTTCTTTAAAATGGATGGAGCGGCCTTAGTGTTTTAAGTATTTATTGTGCCCTAATGTCTTGGTCGTCTCCAGCTATGAGGATTTCATTGTTATAATTCTGTATCATACCAATCTGCAGTCTAAGGTCAGAGGGTAGCATGTATAATCCATAACCTACAACAAAGTCAACCTTTGACCTAGCATGTGCAAGAACGTCTTGATACCTTTGTATGCTGGCGGGCAAATCAACAGCAGAGTTAATAGCATCTTCTAAATTAGCTAGAAATTGTTTTCTAGCATCAAAGCCTGTAGATTGATCCACGATGCTAGATTTGGTCTGTGCTTGTGCTCCTAATAGACACCAAACGTATGTCCTTATGGAGTCATTAAGTCTTTGCACTCCTGGCATTGTTAGGCCTTTACTTTCATCTAAGATAAATGTTGTCCAAGCATTAGGGTGTTTTTGTTCTATGGATCCCAATCGAACTTGTGCGTTTCTTTGGAAAGAGGTGTGGCCAGGCCAGTAGTCATAATTATATTCTCTACGTTCGCCCCATAAATACAATGTGCCTAACCCATGATTGCAGTCTAACTTTTGTTTAAAATCAGTTGAAGGATCAATGTTAAATTCGTTGCAGATTCTTTCATATGCATTATTGTTCATTGGACTGTTGAATGGATAAAACGCGTTGTCGTTGGGGAGGGCACTTGCAGTTCGGTTAGTATGCGTCTGTACCGGTAATAAACATGAAAGTTATATACTGACCTTACTAAAAGATTAGGATGGTTTAAATGGTTTGCATATGAAACACCGCAGCCAGTAGTTGCGCAGTAAATAGCAAAATTTAACTGATTCTGGAAAAAAAGCCATAGGGTGGGATGTCCATGCTGATGGCACTCTGCCACTCTTTATTGGTGGGTTTAAATATTTAGTTAGCGGGTTTACAAGTCTAACCCAAAAGCCGTATGATACATCTACTGCAATGGTTAAATTGCTGAAGTCCAAAGATTTGGGGTTATAAAATGCTCCTACATCGTAAGTAGCATGTTCAATATATTTAAAAGCTACCATTTTTTTAAAATTAGTTTTTAAAATAGTTATAAAAAAGATGCGCATCTATATAAACCAACAAAACAAACGTGTGTTCTTAACAAACCCAATTGACAATAGGCGTGGTAATTATAGGGTTGCCCTTAGAGAAATTGGGTTTAAAGTTATGTGGGCTAACATATCTGAAAAGGCTCAGAATAACTGGATTAATGTTAATGGCGAACAAGCCAATCAAATAACTCATATAACAATACCTGATGGCTACTACAACTTTTGTTCTTAAAAGAAGTACTTAGCGAATATGGTATATTGTTAACAATTAACGAGGCAAACCTCAGAATTACTGTAAATTTCCCACTAGAAGAAAGAAGAGAGTATACTTTCCCTAAAGGGCTGGCTCGAATTTTAGGCTTTCACAGCAGTGACAAAGATTATAGATTTAGTACAAGAGAAGATGTTTATCAATTTAAAGGCAATAGACCTTCTGATTTTCTCGTGAACCCAATGTTGTATGTCCATTTACAAGAGTTAAAAACATGTGCAAATTGTTTTGCTGGCTATCCGTCTACAGTTCTAAAGGTTTTGCTACCAACTAGGCAGGGTTTTGCGATTATCAGTTATAACGTTTGACGGAGACAACCAATTTAAAGAATTAATTAGCGTAGATATAAATTCATTGGATGTAAAAATAACTAATCAAGATGGAAAGCCAGTTGTTTGTTCTGATTTATTAATAGAGCTAGAAGTAGAAGATCATATTAGAAAAGTAGGGAGGGCTCAGTCCCGCGGACGTTAATAGTGTAAGAAACTGAAGAAGTTATATATATATATATATGTGCGTGAGTGGGCAGGGGGTGGTTTAATAAACTATGTTAATCAATAGCAGGCCTTTTTAACCTGGATTACTGCACTGGCTTTGTAGGACAGAACGCTCTTTCTCACACACATACACACAAACAAACAAACAACAAACAAACAAACAACAAACAAACAAACACAACAAACAAACACACACAATAGATGGGAGGTGCTTGCAGGGGGAATGTGAAAGGGCTTTTTTTGTTGTTTGCACTTGAACGGCGTAAATTCGAGACAGCCACCAAAAGCACTTATTAGAGTCCCGAATCAATAACCACAGGATCTCTTTCAAAGGCCTCTCAGCGGCCGCCCGAAGGCAGCCTTTGTAAGTGAAGCGAAGCGTAGGCACGGCTAAACTGCACACACGATCAATAGCCAGGCGGTTTTGCAAAACCGTTACTATTTTTAGGTCCACATCATGTGTTTGTGGCGTTCACTGAGAGCCTTGCAGAGCAGTTGTCGGAGGTAGACTGAGAGGTTGTTTCCAATAGTCTCCAAATTCAGGGTCTCGCAGCATGGTTTGAATTTGTTTTAACTCCACCAAAATAAACATTTCTTCCTCTGTCCACAATTCCGCTGGTGTTGGTGGTGGTAATGGGAGACTTTGAGCTTGTTGAAAAGTAGAAGCGTGATCCATGTCAGGTAGAATTAAAGTTGATGACTGTGTTGAGAAATCTAATAAATTTTGATGAGCAACTTGCGATTCCAGAAGTTCTCTCTCTAAATCTGAAGAAATGCTGTCTGAAGACATAAATATTTCTGGTAAACTCACTTCTCTAGCACGTCTGCAAAGCACAACACTTCACGTCTGCACAGCGTGCCTCCAAATGCAAAATGGCGGGGGGGCTCTGCCGGCTGGTGCAACACAAAGCTTCCCCAGCCAAAATGACGTCATTCCTTCTTTTGGGTTGAACTGGCCGCGGATTAGGGAGCTCCTGTGCGGGAGATGCAAAAAAAATGGGGGCGTTCAAATTGATTAGCCCAGTCTGGCGGGGGGCTGGAACAAACAGAACCCCAAGCATATAACGTTATTTAATTCTTATGTTTTGGGAGAAAAGTAAATATGGGGGTTCACGATCCCCACCCTATTTACAGGGAAACCCCCGTTTAAAACACAAATTTACTCAATTTTTGACAGTTTTGGGATTTAAAATTTTGTTTAGAAAACAGGTGTTAAATTTGGTCAAAACTGACTGAAAAGGGTGATGTTATGTAAAAAAGGGGGGTTTTTGTGCAAAATAAGATGGGGGGTCGTAAAACCCGCATTTTACTTTCTTCACCACACCACACACACACCCCAAAACCCAACACAACACACACAAAACACACACCCACACCAAACACACACGACGCACGCAGCACGCCGCACACACACAACAACACACACACACCACACACACACCACACACACACACACAACACGAGAACTTGTACACTTACTCACATACTTTATGCTCATTTTGTCCCCTCCACCCCGCAACCGGGCTGTGCCACCCTGCGTCCCAATCTTTTGCCCGCCTCACACCGCAACCAGGTTTGCCCCACCCCTGCATGCCTTTTCCTCTGTCCGCCCCCAACCCAACCATGGCATTGTCCCCCCCCTGATCCCAATCTCTCTGTCCCCCTCCACCCCGCAACCATGGATTGTCCCCCCTGCATTCCAATCTTCCCCCTCCACACCACAACCATGCATTGTGCACCCCTGCAGTCCCAAATCTCTTGTACGCCCCCACCCCGAAACCCAGGCATGTCCCCCTGCAGTGCAATTCTCTGTTGCCTCTATACCGCAAACATGGCTTGTCCCACCCCGGTTGCCAATCTTCTTTTCACAGGCTTGCAGAGAAGGAAAACTGGGCGTGTGTTGGGTAGTTGCAGTCATCGTTTTTATTGCCCTGTCTCTGCTCATTGCGTAGTGGGGTTAGTTTTTGTTTCCCTTTGTGGGGCAAAGCTTCTCTCTCCTTCCCCCTCTTCTCTCTCTCTCTCTCTCTCTCTTTCTTCTCTCTCCGGGGTAACACTTAAATAGCGTTAGTTAATTTGTTAAATGATAAATCCCTCACTTAAGTACAAGAATACGTCAGTGCCTTTTTTACCAGAGGAGGAAAGTACGAAGAAAAAAAAATCGTTTTGGGTATTTCTGTTTTCTGATCTCATTCTCACTCCATTCGGTCGGAAACGTCATTTTTTGTCAATAGGCGCGTCAAAAGAAGATGAATTTCATTTTCCCTGTTTTGCCAAAACTTTGTGATTCAGTGAACAATCTTTTCCCAATGTGGATTTAAAATTTCTGTTTTTTAATTTTAAATAAACTTGTATGTTAATAACGTCAAAAAATGAGAATACGTTAGGCAGTGGTTCATGATATTTGAAAAACGGTTTTTATAAAGGGTTTTTGTACTTTATAGTACTAATTCAGGGAAACTTATTTTTGTACCCCCCTCCCCCTTTTATGAAAAAAAATGCTAGTCCCCAAGTAACATAAAAATACGGTTCGCTGCACTATGTCTTTTTTATTGAATTTTAATTATTCTCCATCCCCATCAAACTTCCACCCCACATCTGCCATTCCAGTTTCCCCAACCCACTTGGAAACCCCAATTCCCCCCCCACAACTGCCCCCCCCTTTCCCACCCACATTCCATTCCCAAAATTTCCCCCCCCAAATCTGCATTCCCCAACTTTTCCCACCCACATCTGCCATATCAACATTCCCCCCCACATCTCCCTTTCCCCAACTTTTCCCACCCCAATCTGCCATTCCAAAATTCCCCCCCTTATCGCTTTCCCAAAATATAAACCCCACTTTGCCATACCCAAACCCCACCCCACATCTGCCTTTTCCAACTTTTTCCCCCCACATCTCCCCATTCCCAACATTCCCCCCCCCACATTCCCATTCCCAACATTCCACCCCACACTGCCCCCCCAAAATCCCCCCCCACATCTCCCATTCCTAACTCCCCCCCCCAATCTGCCTTTTCCCCAACTTTCCCCCCACATCTGCCTTTCCCAACTTTCCCCACCCCACATCTGCCTTTCCAAAATTCCCCCCCCACATCCCCTTTCCCAAAATTTCCCCCTTACCCCTTTCCCAACATTCCCACCCCACTGCCTACCCAACTTTCCCCCCACATTCCCATCCCCCCCAACATTCTCCCCAATCTGCCACCCCCAAATTCCCCCCACATCTGCCCCCCCCAAACATTCCCACCCCCACTGCCCCCCAACATCCACCCCCACTCCCATACCCAAAAAACCCCCCCACATCTCCCTTTTCCCCAACATTCCCCCCCCAAATCTGCCATTCCCATTCCACCCCCATCTGCAATTTCCCAACATTTCCCCCACATTGCCATACCCAAATTCCCCCTACATCGCCCCCACATTCCCACCCCACATCTCATCCCCAACTTTCCCCACCCCACATCTCCATTCCAAAATTCCACCCACATCTTCTTCCGCTTTCCCCACCCAATTCCCTTTCCCCAAAACTTCCCCCCCCAATCGCCCCACCAACATTCCACCCCACATCTGCCCCCCCAACATTCCCCCCCAAATCTGTCTTTCCCCCCTTTCCCACCCACATTCCCTTCCAAATCCCCCCCCACATCTCCCCTTTCCCCCCAAAAAACCCCACCCCATTCATTCCCATCTTTCCCCACCCGCACTGCCTTCCCGCTTCCCACCCCCATCTCCCATACCACATCCCCCCAATTGTACCATCATCCCACCCACATCTGCCATACCCCAATTGCCCCACTTGCTCCCCTCTTTCCCCACCCGATCTGCCATTCCCACATTCCCCCCCCACATCTGCCTTCCCAATTTTTCCCCCCACTCTCCCACCCAACTTTCCCCCACCCACTCTCCCTTTTTCCCAAATTCCCCCCCACATCTCCCATTCCCAGTTTCCCACCCCACTCTCCCTTCCAACTTTCCCCCCCCCCAATCTCCCTACCCAACTTTCCCCACCCCACATCTGCATTCCCAAATTCCCACCCACATCTCCTTTCCCACTTCCCCACCCACATCTCCCTTTCCCCGTTTCCCCCCCCAATTGCCTTCCCCAACTTTTCCACCCCCATTTCCCTTTCCCCAACATTTCCACCCCCATCCCTTCCAGCATTCCCCCCCCACATTGCTTTCCCCAACATTCCCCCCCCTTTTTGCCTTTCCCCACTTTTCCCCCCCCACATTTCCCATACCCAACATTTCCACCCCACATCTGCCTTTCCCCAAACTTTCCCACCCAATCTGCCTTCCCCATTCCCCCCCACACTGCCCCTTTCCCAAATTCCCCCCCCAATCTCCCATCCCCAAACTTCCCCCCGCATCTGCCATTCCCACATTCCCCCCCACATCTCCCAGTCGTTTTAGTGTTTGCCAGTGGGTCTTTACGAGTACACGCCCCCACTTAGAAAAAAAACCCAAGGCCGGGCACCTCATCAAAGGGGCCGTCTTTTCGGTCACGGGGAGGTCACCAACGAGAGATGCTGCCCCGCGTCGTCACTTCAGCATGGTCAGTGCTATTGTTTTAAGATAATGTCGGGTCAGATATCATGCTACTTGTTTCAACATCATTCGGTCAGAGTGGTCAGTCTATTTTTCGAGAAACACAACAGGAGCCTTCTCGAACCCCTGTGTGAGGGCATTACATTGCGTTGTTGCGATCAGGGTCCAGCACCTCCCCAGAGGGCGTTATTAAATCCTTCCCGAGAAAGCAGGAAATTACGGATCTGACAAAGAGACAGAAAGCCAGAAAGGATATGGGGTGGGAAAAAAAATAAGAATAAATCCAGCAAAATGTTAAAAGACAAACAAAACAAGACAAACAAATTCTTTTTTTACGAGGATAATAATAAGCACTGATGTGCTTTTTACATCCAGTCCCCGCCCGTGTAGGGGCAACAATAAAAAATAAAAGGCACAAAGGAAGCAGCAAAAAATGACAAATACAATACAATGGGGATTAAAATTTAAAAAGGGAGGAAAAAAAAATAAATAAAAAAAAATTAAAAAGAGAGAGAGAGAAGGGGAAAGGAAAGGGGGGGGGGAGAGAGGAAGAGGGGAGAGAGAGAGAGGAAAGACCAGGGCAAGGGAGGGGGGGTAAGCCCGCGAGGAAAAAGGGGAGGAAGAAGGGGGGGGGGGAAGAGAGAGGGGGGGGGGGGAGGGAGGGAGAGAGGAGAGAGAGGGGGTGGGGGGGGAAGGCTAAGGGGGGTTTCGATAAGAGAGCATGTTTTGAACAATTGACAATCAAAAAAATTTCCCAAAAAAAACAAAACAACAATTTTGAAAAAACGGGGGGGGGGGGGGGGGGGGGGGAAGAAAAAAAAAGCACAAATGGGGGTGGGAAATGCATAATGAAGCCCGTCGCCAGGGGAGGAAAGGTATCTATGGAAAAAAAAAATCAAGTATTCCAGCAGAAGAGAGAGAGAGAGAGAGAGAGAGAGAGAAGAGGAGAGAGGAGGAGAGAGAGAAGAGAAGGTCACTAAAAAAAAAAAGCTTTCGACAAATGACAAAGGGGAGGGGTAGTAGGAAAAAACACGCACCACACACCACACACACACACCACACCAACACACACACACACACCAACCACACCACAAAAAACACACACACCCACACCACACCAATATTTAAACAACTTAAACAAAAAAAATACTAATATGCTTTCAAGTACAAAAAACTTTCTAAAAAGTCAGGTAATACATAAAGGGAAAGAGGTTTGGGGTGAATGGGGTGATTTATGGGGGGAAAATTTAAATACGGGAATAAAATGGTTTAAATAATTTTGGGGTTTTGAAAGGTTTATATGCATTGGGCTGTTTGGTTTGATTAGGGAGCGAATCCATTGACAGGAACCCGATATGTTAAAGGATTTGAATAAGTCAATTTTAGGGAAAAAGGGACATGAAGTTTGGGTAGAGTCCTTTAGGGAAATTTTTTGGATCTTAAACTAATGTTGAGGGTGCCCTTCCCCAAAACCCAAATTTGGCATTTGATCCCCTTTTTTGTTTTTTTTTTCTCGACTTAAAGGAGAACTTGAAACTTTTTATAGTCCCAGCAGAAGATATGCTTTTTAGGAGGACTAATTTTGATGCCCCTTGTCAGGTTAACAATGGTTTGAGAGTGTTTGGCAGCCCGTCCCATAGAGTAGATCCTATTATTTTATGATTTAATATGAGACTGGAAAAAGGTTCGTGAATGAGGGCGGGAGCGTTTGTTTTTTGGGGGTTTAAAAAAATTTCTGTGAAAGTTTTTTGCAATTTTGGGGTTTTGTGAGCTTGCCAGCTCATATTTTTATCAAAGGTTATTTCCTAGCACTTTTTGAGGCAGTAACCGTTTTAAGGGTTCATTTTTAAGATGTAGGAGGAAACTAAGAGGAGATTTTTTTTTTTTTTGCCTGGTTTTGGTAAGGGATTTAGTTTTTTTAGGGGAAGGACAGTGATTTAGTTTGTCCCTTTCGAATCTTCGCACTTTTTGTTAAGTTTGTGCAAGAACAGTAAATCAAAAAATTTTTGTGGATTGTTGTGTATCAGCAAAAAGTTTAAGGTGGATGTGAAAAGTGAGGGGATCATTGATGTAAATTGGAAAAATAAGGGGGGCCCAAGATAGGCCTTGTGGGCGCCCTAGGAAAAAAGTTTTAAATGAAGAGAAGGTTGTATTTTTTTCCACATGTTGCCTATTTGTGAATGGGGTGAAAAAGGTAAGAGTTTTGTGGGTAAGCCTACAATTTTTTTTTTTAAGAAAAAAGGGTTTGGGCTATCACACAAATGCTTTTTTTTTAAATCAATAAAGGACACCCCAAGATTTGTTGTTGTTTTAGCTGTTTAGCCCGTTCAACCCGGTTGATTAGGTGGTGGGATAATGGTTGTGTCGGAACCCGGCTGTTTGGATGAAGCAAGTGGTTTTTATTAGGTGGGTTTTTTGTGTTTTTTTATGTGTTTTTTTTTCCCAAAAGGTTTTGGGGAGTGAAAAGATCGAATTGGTCTGTATTTTTCGGATTGATGTCCCTGCTTTGTAGATGAATGACTTTGCTTTTTTTTAAATTTGGGAAAATATTTTTGTCGTACACGATTTAAGATTTCAAAAAGAACGAATGTGGAGTATAGTTTTGGGAATTTTGCCGCTAGGCCATCCACCCCCCAGGTCTTTTGTTTTAGGTGTGTTAGGTAGTGTAGACTTCTAATACTGTTATTTGGGGGGTTTTTAAATTCAGAGGATGTTTTTCATGGCAATTTGTTTTTGTTTTTGAAGGTCGTTTTTCTTGAAGAATCAGCCCTGACAAATTTATTTGGTATAGTGCAAAATTTGGGTGTTCATTGTTCACAGAGATGTCTTTTTTATAGTTGATTTTGAAGAAAATTGATTGTTTTGTAAATCGTTAAAAGTCTCCATACCCAATTTTGGGTTTGATTTGTGAAATTATTTTTCCCATAGTATTTCGTTTTTTTCTTGGCTTTGTGAATTTATTTCATTTTCAAAATTCTAGTTCCTCTTTATACCATGTTGTTTAAGCGATCTTAAGATAACCCCCCTCCTTAACTCTTTTGTGTACCAAGCCGGTTTTGGGGTTATGTCGAAGAGAGAGAGAGAGAGAGAGAGAGGAGAGAGAAAAAGGGGAAGAGGGGAGAGGAGAGAGAAGAGAGAGACTCAAAAGGTATGTACAATAAAAAAAAATTTTTTCCCCGGGGAGGAGTTTTATGAAGGCGGGCTAGCAGGAAATGGGTCTGGACGGGGCAAAACGTGGATGCGCGGGGTGTGGACAGATTAGTAAGCTACACCCAAGGGAGGTCATTGATGTTAGCCTACGGTCACGTGCTGAAAGGGCCACAAAGTGTCTTAACAGGGCCCAAAAAACCCCGAACCCCGGTCTTAACAGGTCACACCAAAACAGAACAGTGTTTAAAAGGTCACACCAAACACAGAACAAAAATGTCTTAAAGGTCACACCAAAAAAAACAACGTTCTTAAAAAAGGTCACAAAAAACAAGAACAAAGTGTTTAACAGGTCACACCCCCAAAAAGAACAACGTGTCTAACAGGTCACACCAAACACAGAACATGAGAGAGAAACACAGAAACAGGCGGAAATAGACCTAGAGAACGGAAATGTATTCATGAAAAAAAAAACAGAACAGTGCTGAGAGAACCTAGATACCTGACCACCCCTTCGTTTTAGAAGTAACCCCCATGGCTATGTGTTGTTTTAGAAATAACCCCATGGCTATGTGTTGTTTTAGAAGTAACCCCCATGGCTATGTGTTGTTTTAGAAGTAACCCCCATGGCTATGTTTTGTTTTAGAAGTAACCCCATGGTTGTGCTGGGTGAAATGTTGCAGCAGAAGGCGGAGACGTGCTGCCAGTCAGGAGCACAGGACTCAGAGATGGCCACGCGGCACAGACCCAAGGTGGACAAAGACAAGAAGGTTCCCCGTTCTCTCTGCAGACTTTGGCCCCAGTCATTGTCAGTGGTGGTACGTGCTACAAAACAACATTTGGTCTTCAGACATGTTTCTCTCTCTCTCTCTCTCTCTCTCTCTCTCTCTCTCTCTCTCTCTCTCTCTCTCTCTCTCTCTCTCTCTCTCTCTCTCACTCTCTCTCTCTCTCTCTCTCTCTCCCTCTACCACACACACACACACACACACACACACACCACACACACACACACACACACACACACACACACACCACACACACACACACACACACACACACAGAGTTTTGATTTTCGTTCAGCAGCCGTTATCAGGGAATAAATGAAGTCTCATTATTTCAAGCCTACGATGCCATCCAGCACAACCTTCGTCATCGCGGATGAGAGTGATTACTGTTTTTAATGTTAGCTCGCGTGTGTTTCAAAGCAAATAGCTTCCAGTGGGTTAACAAGCTCGTTCATAGTTCAGCCTGATAATCAGGAAAGTACCAGACTGCTTAGCATTAGGATGCCCCGATTCCTGAACAGTGGAGCGGGGAAACATAAGAGGTATACTTGAAATGAAGAATCGAAATGTTAAAGATATCGAAATGAAACTTGATCGAAATGTAAAAGATATACGAAATGAAACTTGATCGAAATGTTAAAAGATATTGAAATGAAACTTGATCCGAAATTTAAAGATATCGAAATGAAACTTGATCGAAATTAAAGAGTTTGAAATGAAACGTATTAACTGTTGTCTGCTGTCTGTTTTGCTGCTGGCTTTTGGTGTGGCTTTTCTGTGACTGGCTGGCTGTCTCTGACTGCTGTCTGTTGGTGCTGACTGTTGGCTGGATGGCTGGCTTTTTTGTTGGCTGCTGCTCTGCTGGATAGTTGTTGTCTGAGTGGCTGGCTTTTGTTGGCTGCCTGCTGTGGCTGGCTGGCGGGTGGGCTGGCTGTTGACTGCTGGCTGTGTGTGACCGGCGATCCGTTGACTGGCTGGCTGTTGACCCTGCTTGGCTGTTGACTGCTGACTGCGTTACCGGCTGACTGTGACGACCCTGCTGTTGACCGGTTGGCTCTGAAACGGCTGGCTGTCTGTAGAGTTGACTGGCTGGGTGGTGACTGCGGGCTGTGTCTGGTTGCCTCTGAAAGCTGGCTGACCTGTTTGACTGCTGTCCGGTACGGGCTGTCTGTTGACTGCTGGCAAGCTGTTGACTGCTGGCTGCGACTGGGGCGAGCTTTCTGTGATTGGCTGCTGATGACTGCTGCTGTGGACTGGCGGTGGTTACTAGCTAGCTTTCCGTTTGATTGGCTGGCTGTTTGTCTGGCTGGCTGTTGACTCGCATATGTTGTCTGGCGCCTGTTGGACTGGCTGGTTTTGACTGTCTGTCGTTGACATGGCTCGCGGTTCACGGCTGGTTGACTGTCCATTACCGACTGTATTGACTGGCGGTCTGTTCACTCTGGTGTTACTGGCTGCTGGTTGGACGGGCTGGCCTGTTGACTGACTGGCTGTTTGACTGACTGGACTGCTGTTGACTGGCGGCGGTGACTGGACTGGCTCGGGTGACTGGCTGGCTAGCTGTTGGACTGGCTGGCTAGCTGTTGACTGACTGGCTATCTGTTTGACTGACTGCGTGTTGACGGGCGGGCGGTTGAATGCTGGCTGGTGAGGCTGGGCTGCTGGGGACTGTTGAATGTCATTGACGGTGAAGGCAGGGGACTTTCTCATTGACTGGGTGGCGGCTGTGTGACGGGCTGGTGACTGGCTGTCGTTGACTGGCTGTTGACTGATGGCGGGCTGTGGACTGGCGGCTGTTCATTTGGCGGGCGGTGCTCTTGGGCGGCTGTTCACTGGCTGGCTGTCTATTGACTGGCTGTGGACGCTGCTGGCCTATTGACGACTTTGACTGGGTTTGGGCTGGCTGTTACTGTTGCTGACTGTTTGACTGGTTGCTGTTGACTGTCGGCTGGGTACTAGGCCTCTGCGGACTGGCGGGCGTCTCTTGAACGGCTGGCGGTGAGTGCGCGCTGTTGACTGCTCTCTGTGGGTCAGCTGAAGTATTTAACAGCACAAAACTGACCGGTTGAAACCATTCACTAGGCCAATATCTAAAATGAAACGCTCCCTGGCGCCTCCTCAGACGGTACAGGTTACGGAACGGCATTGAGGTCTGCCCTTTCAAGCTACATTTACTGAAGGCAATTGAGGTCGGCCCTATTCAAGTGTTACATTTACTGAAGGCCATTGGGTCGGCCATATTCAAGTTCACAGTATACTGAAGGCATGTAGGTCTGCCCTCCTCCCAGTGCTACAGTTTACTGAAGGCATGGAGGTCTGTGCCCTCCTCACAGTTCGACAATGGACGGAGGCATTGAGGGCGGCCTAGTCAAGTTCTACAATTTACGAAGGCTATGAGGTCTGCCCTCCTCAAGTTCTACATTTTACTGAAGGCATTGAGGGCTGCCTATCAGAGTTCACAGGTTACTGATGGCATTGAGTCTGCCTATTCAGAGTTCGACATTTTACTGAAGGCAGTGGGTTCTGCCATAAGGCGATTCTACAGTATTCTGAAGCATGTAAGGTCTGCCCGCCTCATACAGTTCGACATGTTACGGAAGGCATTGAGGTCTGCCCGCCCAGAGTTCTATCATTTACTGAAGCATTGAGGTCTGCCCTATTCAGAGTTCCTACTTTACGGAAGCAGTGAGGTCGCCCCCTCAGAGTTCTACAGTTTACCTGAACATTGAGGTCTGCCCTATGCAGAGTTCTACATTTACGGTAGTCAGTGAGTCTCCCTCCTCAGAGTTCTACAGGTGACTGAGGCATTGAGGTCTGCCCTATTCAGAGTTCTACAGTTTACTGAAGCATGAGTCTGCCATCCTCTATTCTAACAGTTATCTGAAGCTTGAGGTCTGCCCTATTCAGAGTGCTACAGTTAACTGAAGCATTGAGCTCCCTCCTCAGAGTCTACATTTACTGAAGCAAAGTTGAGGTCGGCCCGAATTCAAATTCACTTTTGACGGAAGGCATTGAGTCGCCCTCCCCAGAGATCTACGGTGTACCTGAAGGCCCATGAGGTCCTGCCCTCCTCACTGGTTCTAACAGTTTACTGAGGCTTTAGGTCGCCCTCCTCATGCGTCAAGGGTCTGAAGCATTGGAGTCTGTCAATTGGCGATTCAGCTACATCTGCAGCTACTGTCGTTGTAGAGACCTAGCATTATGTAATGAGCTTGTTTTTATCAAGACTATTTCATTTGCTACCCGATTAAGCCCACGCTCATTTTCAAATTGAACATTGTACAGTTGTTACTATTCTGGGGAGTCACCAAACATGTTGCTTAGCCGACCAATAGAAAAGGGTCTGAAATGTAAATCGCCGTAAACTGTCCGAATGCAACACGCCAGAAGGCGCAGAGGGGTGTGTAGCATCCATTTCATGTGCGTTCACAGGGGTTATGGATCGGAAGTCTGGCTGATGTCGGTCTGGTTATTCTGGTCGGGGAGTCTGTCTGTATCCTGGTCGGCTGGGTGTCTGTGTGTCTGGTCCTGGTGGGTCGGTCTGGTATGCCTGGTCTGGTATGTCTGGTCGGGTAATGGCCTGGTCGGGTAGGTCCTGTCGGTATGGTATTGTCTTGTATACCTGTCCTGGTACAGAGCACGGAGCCATCGCTGAGCCAGGACCAGTGACAGCGTCCTGGTCCTCTCGGGGTGTCGGAAGGAGCCTGCTGTCCAGTGACCCAGCTACACCAGTGTCCAAATCCGCCTGACCCAGCGAAGAAGGTGGGTGTGGACTAACCAGCACAGCGCCAGATCGCTGAGCAGTGTTCCAGGTGAGTGGACCTAACTGTTCCATTGTGTTCTTAAATGTTTTTTTGTTTTCTCTGATCTTTTTGGACGTTTACTTTTTTTGGCATGCCCAGATTCGGATGGGTACAGAAAGCGTGTAAGAGCATATTGGAAAAGAAAGCGGTAGGAGCAGATGGAAAAGATAGCGTGTAGAGCAAGGGTAAAGAAAGCGTGTAGGAGCATATTGGAAAGAAAGCTGTAGTAGCATATTGTAAAGAAAGCGGTAGGAGCATATTGTAAAGAAAAGCGGGTAGAAGCTATTGGGGAAGAAAGGTGTAGGAGCATATTGAAAAGAAAGCGTGTAAGGACATATTGGTAAGATAGCGTGGAGGAGCAGATGGGAAAGAAAGCGGGTAGGAGCATATTGGTAAAGAAAGCGGGTAGGAGCTTATTGAAAAGAAAGCGTGTAGAGCATATTGGGGTTAAAGAAACGTGTAGGAGCATATTGGTAAAGAAAAGCGTGTAAGACCAGATCAGAGCTGCTGCAGGTTCGAACAGGAAACTCCTTCACGATCACCCTGTAAAGATCAGCACTTTTTATTGCAGTGTTTCTGATGATGTATGCCACTATCAACTTTGCCTAAAGAATACAACCGACTTATAATTGGTGTTGTTGGGGTAGAACCTTGGATGGAATACCAAAATTCACCCAGCTAAACCTGCTATAAAGTCTCTTCCGTGAGGAAAGGGAGTCCTAGCAAGCGTAACAAACAAATCGTGTACGATACGATCAATGCTTTTTACACTGTTGCCAATGGGGGCCAAACATGTACGATTTTAACACCTTTCCGTCCCCGCGTCCTTGGCCGTCTGCCCCACCCCCGTCCGCTATAACTCTCCCGTCCCTCGTCCTCCTTTTCCCCCTAAATACCTGTGGAGTCTTTTGTAATAAAGCAGCGGGAAAACCTGCTTACCGGATTTTTGTTTTTTCCGTCCCCATGTCTTGTGTCCTTTGCAGTTTCTTTGTTGTGCGGTGCGGGCCGGTTACTTGTCTGCTGGCTAGGCCAAAGGGCGGTTCTTAAGTTAAACATTTGTTTTCGGGCCCACGTACTCTACTTGGGGGGGGGGGGGCGGCCACTTATCTTCAACATTGTTTCACGGCTGCCAGGGTTTAAGCCTCATTGCGCTTGGACGAGCGTGCGTACTGTGTGTTGTGTGTGTGTGGTGGTGTGTGTGGTGTGGGTTGGGTGTGGGTGGTGTGTGTGTGTGTTGTCTGTGTTGTGGTTGTCTGTGTGTGTTTTGTGTGTGTGGTGGGTGAAATGATTCGGGGCGAGAAGTAGGTTTAGTTGAGCATGCGGCCCGGGCGTCGGTGTTGGTGAAAGGAGAGAGTAAAGAAACACCCCTCCCCCACCCCCACACACACAACCACCCATCAGACAGGACAGGTACATTGCCACCCCATCCGACAGGACAGGTTGGACAAGGCCACCCATCAACAGGCCAGTTGGACATGCCACCCATCAACAGGACAGGTGGACAGTGCCACCCATCAACAGACTGTGGACAAATGCACCATCAACAGGTCCAGGTGACAATGCCACCCATCATAAACAGAGTCAGCGACAGTGCCAACCCACAGACAGGACAGTGGACATGCCCCCATCAACAGACAGGGGACAGTGCCACCCATCCAGACAGACAGGTGAGGACAAGACCACGCCCTCCCAGACAACAGACAGGTGGACACCCCCCCACCCCCCCACACACACCCACCAGACAGGACAGGTTGGGACAATGCCAACCATCAGACAGGACAGTGGTCATGCCACCCATCAACAGACAGGGGACAGTGGTGGGGGTGAGAGGCGGTACGAGGCTGAGGAATGAGGGAGTAGAGATGTGGAGGATAGGCAGTGGTTGGTGGTGTTTGGGGAGGAGAGGGGTCAAGTAAGAGGGGCGTGCAATGCCAATGCGTCTAGTGCTATAGAACGAGAGGATGTTAGTCAGAGGGGCGTGCAGTGCAATGTGTCTTATGCTATAAGAATGAGAAGAGGTAGTAAGAGGCCGTGCTGCAATGTGTGTTAGGGCTAGAAATCGAGAGATGTATAAGAGGGGCGGCAGTCAATGGTCGTAGTGCGATAAACGAGAGAGGCAATGTGTCTTAGTGCTATAGAAATGAGAGATTAGTAAGGCGTGCAGTGCAATTTGGCTTAGTGCCGATAGAACGAGAGATGTATAGAGGGGTGTCAGTGCAATGTTCTAGGGCTAGAACGAGAAGGAGTATACGACAAGTGCAATGTGTCTTAGTCTATAGAAATGAGAGATGTAGTAAGAGGCGTGCAGTCAATGTTCTAGTCTATAGAAACGAGAGATGAGTAAGAGGGGCGGCATGCAATGGGTCTTAGTGCTATAGAACGAGAGATGTATAGACGGGCTGCAGTGCAATGTGCGTGAGGCTATAGAACGAGAGATGTAGTAAGAGGGGCGTGCAGTGCAATGTTGCTTAGTGCGATAATCAGAGATGTAGAAGAAGGGGCGGCAGTGCAATGTGGTCTTAGTCTATAGAACAGAGATGTAGTAAGAGGGCGTGCAGGCAATGTTCTAGTGCTAGAGAAACAGAGATGATAAGGGGCGTGCAGTGCAATTGTCTTAGTGCTATAAAACGAGAGATTGTCCGATGGAAAATACTATACTTATACTACTGATACTACTGACTTTATACTTGATGGATGGTGTTTTGAGGAGCCTTTTTTACAAGGCCTGTTCACCACTCACTGTTCAACTAGACCTTGCGTGCGGGCAATGGCAAAAGCAGCCTTTTTTAAACTGCTGGGGTCAAATTTGAGCCAGAAGACCTTCCAGTGCAGCAGTCTCTTTTAAAGCACGAATTGCTCGGGCTGTCACCAACACAACTGGAAGACTGTTCCATGTGGACACCACTCGCTGCGCAACAGAAGATGAACGCACATTAGCCTGCAATGTCCTTTCTCAAGTTTTATAGAGTTCCCTCTTGTGTCTCCTACCTAGGTGGAGACTGTGGACATTGAGGTCTGTCTGTATCATATAAACCATGCAACGACTTGAAATGTTCAAATCATGTCGCTCTAGTGCTGCGTGTTCCAGCTTGGCAGCGGAAGGACGGCCAGCCCTGGATAATATGTGTTTCTTTCAGGGCCAATATTGTGTTGCCTCGCCTGTGGACAGTCCGCCAGATCCGCAACAACAGGGTTTGGAATCTTGCTGCCATACTGCTGCCCGACTCCAAATTGGCCCTCACAAGGACTGGAGAGTTGGTCAAAGTTTCGGGTGTAAGTATCAAAGACCTTCTGTGACCCCAAGGATTCTATGGGCCATTGGCTGTGCGTGTGCCACCTGTTCTTGGAAATTAAGGTCCCTGTCGACCATCACTGCCCAAGTCCCGCTCTACTTTCAGTCTCTTCCAGTCTAATATACAGTCCTCACCCTCAGATTTTGCTGTTCCTACAGTATGTTTGTGCCCGGTCTTTTACTAGCCTAATCACACTGCATTTTGTGAGGGAACGTTAGTTGCCAAGCAGTTGACCACCTCTGGAGTCGGTTAAGATCTTCTGGGAGATGTGAGCGTGTGCTCCTTATTGTCTATTGCGGCAAAAAGTGTTTGGTATCATCACAAAAAGCTCACATGACCTGACATGTCGGGCTAGCGTTGATGTACAATAGAAAAAGAACAGTCCGAACACACTGCACTGTGTGGATGCCGCTGGGTCTACACTGCTTGGCCTGACCGTGTTCCGTTAATAGTATCCACTGGGTGCACTCTTGTTGGCAGAATTTCGGGGATCCACTAAACGTTGACCCGTTATTCCATGGGCTTCAACGTTAGCTATCAATCGCGTGGCGGTACGCTGTCAAAAGCCTTCATGAAAGCCATGTATAATGCATCTTGCCACCGCCATGCATCCAAAAGTCTCTGTCCCAATATCCAGGTGTTTCCAAATGCTGGTGATGCAGGAGCGCCTTTGATGAAACCGTGTGCCGTTTAGTCTGATTAGTTGTTACTAGTAGTGCGCCACCACTTTCTCAACGAGCAGCGTGTTTCCAGCGTCCTTAACAGCACACAGGTGATAATCACTGGCTGTAATGGGGTTGCGTGGAGCCGACTTCCGGCTTGAAAAGGGTGACCGTTGCTGTTCTCCAATCCTTCTGGATCTTACCCGTCTCTAAGTGCTTCCTGTCCTGAAATGATGGCCACGGGAACTGCTAGACGCTTGACAACGCGACTAGCAGCGCGTGCTGATACCATCGGTCGGTTCCGTAGAAGCATTTAAATTCCGAGATGAGTTGTCTTAACTTTCTTCTGTGGTGTGGGTAAGACCGCACAGTTCTTCTTCAAACTGTACTGGGGTATCTGGTAATTCCCCTCGGTCTCTTTGTAAAGAACACTCCAAAGAAGAGATTTAGAGGTCACTTTTTCCTTTCGTTGTGTTCTGTCCATCTTCTGGTGCACCGCACCGTACGCCTTGTTCATCTTTGTTTTTTGATTTGACATAAAGACCAAAATGCGTTGGGGGTTGGTTTATGGGCCTGGGCGGCGGACGGGGCCTCCAGGTCTTCGGGCGGCGTGCATGCTTTTAGAGGCCTTTTTAGTGGCTTGTGCTTATCCAGATATTCCTTAACATCATCGTTTCTGACCAGCGGCTGAGACTGTGTTGTTGTGGCGCTCTGATTCTACGTACCCCCCCCCCCCATCCATTCCATTTTTGTGCCGGGGTGGGTGAACCACTGGGGGGTGTGGGACAAGGTTTTCGCACACTGTTCATCGTTCCTTGAATTTTTTCCATGCCTCATTGACGTTAAGCGGTTGAGTTCGGCCTCCCCATTGTAACACGGCCCAGTCCCTTTCCATCTCACGGTATTGCTTGTATTAAAATGTTAACCGGGGGCGGTTCGTGGCATCCTGGTAACGCTGAGACCCATAGCCGGTCAATTTTTTCGTCGCTGATAAGATAGTAATTCGACTATTGTGTAAGCGATACAAGCTCGGTCTGCAATATCTGTGTCAGCTCAGCGTTGCGTCAAAGAGACTACCCTTGCACTAATGGGAAAGGGGAGAATCGTTACAAAAAATCGTTTCAACAGTATTGCTGCAACCGGAAACTCGATCATTGCTTTGAGCTTTGTCCATTTTTGCGCATAGAACCGTGAAAGTCAGTGTGTTACCGCGATCATGCCTCACGTTTGGCAGGATAATGCGAAAAATATTGAGATCACGAAAGGAAACGAAAGCCACGAGTTGTGGTGTGGGGTATGGTTGAGCTGGAAACTCATGGGAAGTGATCTTTAGAGGGAAAGAAGAGAAGCAATATAAAGGATACAATGGAGAATTTGAAAAAGGCTGTATGTGAGCTAACCATTGCCAAACAGGAGTAAGATGAAAGCAACTCCGCAAAGGTGATGTGATCGGACTGAACTGATTCAGACCCCCGGAACAATGTGATGAAGATAAAGCATCCTCTGTGAGGTGATGTGATGGACTGACTGATTCAGATGTCAATTTGGATGGAGATAAACAGTCTCTGTGAGGTGATGTGAATGGACTAACTGATTCAGATACAAGTGGATGAAGATAAAGCAGCCTCTGTGATGAACAACTGACTGATTCAATGCCATGTGGATGAAGAGAAACAGTGTCTGTGAGGTAGAGAACGGACTGACTGACTCATTGACAATGTGTATGAAGATGAAAGCATTGTCCTGTGAGTGTTGTGAACGAACTGACGACTCATGACAATGTTGGAATGAAGAAAAGCATGTCTGGAGGTGATGTGAACGGACTGACTGATTCAGATGACAATGTGATGAAGATGAAAACAGTCGCTGTGAAGCGAGTGATCAGACTGACCTGTGCAGAGTGACAATGTGGATGGAGATGAAAGCGTCGCTGTGAAGCGATGTGCAGCTACTGACTGATTCAGATGACAAGTGGGATGAGAATGAAAGCATCGCTGTGAAGCGATGTGATCAACTGACTGATTCAGATGACAATGTGATGGAGATGAAAGCATCTGTGATGAGGAACGGACGACCTGATCAGATGACAATGTGGATGAAGATGAAAGCTGTCGCGGCTGTGACGCGAATGTGATCAGACTGACTGATTCAGATGACAATGTGAGGGAGAAAGCATCGCTGTGAAGCGATGTGATTCAACTGACTGATTCAATGACTATGTGATGGAGATGAAAGCCTCTGGTGAGTGATGGAACGGACTACTGATTCAATGAAATTGTGGATGGAGATGAAGCAGTCGCTTGTGAAGCGATGTGGATCAGACTGACTGATTCAGATGACAATGGGATGAGATGAAACGCAGTCTGTGAGGTGATGTGAACGGACTTGACTGATTCAGATGACAATGTGGGATAAGATGAAAGCAGTCGCTGTGAAGCGATGTGAATCAAACTGACTGATTCCGTAGACAATGTGGAAGGAGATGAAAGCAGGTCGCGTGCAGCGATGTATCAGACCTGACGATTCAGATGACACTTGTTGATGGAGATGAAACAGCCTGTGAGGTGATTGAACGGACTGACTGAAATAGATTCTGATGGAAAATGTGATGAAGATGAAACAGTCCTGGTGAGGTGATGTGAACGAACTGACTGCTTCAGATGCCAATGGGGATGACGTGAAACAGTCTGTGAGGTGATGTGAACGAACGACTGATTCAGATGACAAGAACCCGCGTGGTCTGGAATCCAATGGAGGGAGACGACGCCTCGGATTACATCAATGCAGCTTCATCAAGTGGCACGTAATACACTCTCTCTGTCTCTGTCTGTCGGTCGGTCGTCTCTGTCTCTCTCTCTCTCTCTCTCTCCTTCTCCGCTCGCTCAGCCTCCTCCAGCTCTCTCTCTCTCTCATCTCTCTGGCCTGTCAGTCAGTCTGGCGCGGGCCGGCTCTGTACACTCTCGCTCCGGTCGCTCCTTCGCTCTGTCTCGCTCGCTGGCTGTCTCTGTCCTGTATGTCTGTCCCCGCTCTGTCTCTCTCTCTCCTCCTGTCTCTGCCTCTCTCCATCTCGCTCTCTATCTGTCTCTCTCGCACTAATCGCTTCGAACGCGGCGCGCAGGAACGTTGCTGTGAGGATGGTTGCTTGTGTGGCCAGGTTTTATGTGTGCGCTATATCGTATGTTACTCCGTTGCTGCCCCCCCCCCCCCCCGACAGGTGGACACCCACCCCACAGCACCACCACATCAGACACGTCAGGACCCCAACAAACCCACCCATGACGTGGGGACAATGGACAGAGTGGACAATGCCGCCCATCAGACAGTCAGGTGGACAATGCCACCATCAGACAGGACAGGTGGACAGCTGCCACCCATCAGACAGGACAGGTGGACAATGCCACCCATCAGACAGTCAGGTGGACAATGCCACCCATCAGACAGTCAGGTGGACAATGCCACCCATCAGACAGGACAGGTGGACAGTGCCACCCATCACACAGTACAGGTGGACAGTGCCACCCATCAGACAGTACAGGTGGACAGTGCCACCCTTCAGACAGTCAGGTGGACAATGCCACCCATCAGACAGGACAGGTGGACAGTGGTGGTGGGTGAGAGGCAGTGACGAGGCTGAGGAATGAGGGCAGGTAGAGATGGTGGAGGCTAGGGCAGGAGGGTGGGGTGGTGTTTGGGGGAGGAGAGGGGGGTCAGAGTAAGAGGGGCGTGCAATGCAATGCGTCTTAGCGCTATAGAACGAGAGATGTATAGTAAGAGGGGCGTGCAGTGCAATGTGTCTTAGTGCTATAGAATGAGAGATGTAGTAAGAGGGGCGTGCAGTGCAATGTGTCTTAGTGCTATAGAACGAGATGTAGTAAGAGGGGCGTGCAGTGCAATGTGTCTTAGTGCTATAGAACGAGAGATGTAGTAAGAGGGGCGTGCAGTGCAATGTGTCTTAGTGCTATAGAACGAGAGATGTAGTAAGAGGGGCGTGCAGTGCAATGTGTCTTAGTGCTATAGAACGAGAGATGTGTGCTGATGGAAAATACTATACACATAGCCTGTCATTTTGTTTCTCTCTTAATAATAGTAGTAATTCGACTATTGTTAAGCGATACAACTCGGTCTGCAATGATCTGTTTCAGCTCATCGTTGGCGTCAAAGACTACCCTTGCACTGATGGGAAGAGGGAGGAGAATCGTTACAAAATCGTTTCAAAAGTATTCTGCCCTGTAAGTAATGTGCTTTGAGATGTGTCCATTCTGCGCATAGAACCGTGAGAATTCAGGTGTGTTACCGCTATCAGCCTCACGTTTGTCAGGTATAATGCGAATATTGAGGATCGGCGAAAGGAAACGAAAGCCACGATTTGTGTTTTGGGGTATGGTTTAGCTGGAAACGTCATGGGAAGTGAATCCGTTTAGAAGGGTAAAGAAGAGAAAGAAATATAAAGGATACAATGGAGAAATTTGAAAAAGGCGTGTATGAGCTAACCATTGCCAAACATGGATTAAGATGAAAGCAGTCTCTGCAAGGTGATGTGAATGGACTAACTGATTCAGATGACAATGTGGATGAAGATTAAAGCAGTCTGTGAGGTGATGTGAACGGACTGACTGATTCAGATGACAATGTGGATCAAGATTAAAGCAGTCTGTGAGGTGATGTGAACGGACTGACTGATTCAGATGACAATGTGATGAAGATGAAAGCAGTCTGTGAGGTGATGTGAACGGACTGACTGATTCAGATGACAATGTGATGTGGATGGAGATGAAAGCAGTCTGTGAGGTGATGTGAACGGACTGACTGATTCAGATGACAATGTGATGAAGATGAAAGCAGTCGCTGTGAGGCGATGTGAACGGACTGACTGATTCAGATGACAATGTGATGAAGATGAAAGCAGTCTGTGAGGTGATGTGAACGAACTGACTGATTCAGATGACAAGAACCGCGTGGTGCTTGACCCAGTGGATGAAGACGACGCCTCGGATTACATCAATGCCAGCTTCATCAAGGTCATGTATACGCTCTGTCTCT
>JAFLJL010017933.1:57211-84186 GCA_018398815.1 Conus ventricosus
GTTGAACCAGCTGATGATTACTACATGTTGAACCAGATGATGATTACTACATGTTGAACCAGCTGATGATTACTACATTCTGAACCAGATGATGATTACTACATGTTGAACCAGCTGATGATTACCACATGTTGAACCAGGTGATGATTACTAAATGTTGAACAAGATGATGATTTCTACATGTTGAACAAGATGATGATTACTACATGTTGAACCAGCTGATGATTACTACATGCTGAACCAACTGATGATTTCTACATGTTGAACAAGATGATGATTACTACATGTTGAACCAGCTGATGATTACTACATGTTGAACCAGCTGATGATTACTACATGTTGAACCAGCTGATGATTACTACATGTTGAACCAGCTGATGATTACTACATGTTGAACCAGCTGATGATTACTACATGCTGAACCAGATGATGCTTACTACATGTTGAACCAGATGATGCTTACTACATGTTGAACCAGCTGATGCTTACTACATGTTGAACAAGATGATGATTTCTACATGTTGAACCAGATGATGATTACTACATGCTGAACCACTGATACTTACTGCATGTTGAACCGGCCGATAATTACTACATGTTGAAGAAAGTTCTGGCTCACTGATACAAAAGACATGTCGTAGGATATATAACATGTTCAGAATGAAGATGGCCACAGCACATCGCTCTCAAATCAACTTGTAGTGAATTCCCATCAGCTTGTGCATTAAAGGTGTAAAGATCGTTCGTCTGTGTGTTTTAGTTTTGGTTTTGGGTCTTTAACTTTCTTTCCACGTTGAGTCCCAAGCGATGGTTTATATTTACATGGGTCAGAAGAGAGAGATTGTGAGAACGTCAGCAGAATGATACTAGGCCAGAGTGTCGTGATCAGTTTGGATAGACAGGGAATTGGAAATGACACTAGACCAGAATACCATGCTCATTTTGGATAGACAGGGAACTGGAAACGACACTAGACCACAATACCATGCTCATTGTGGATGGACAGGGAACTGGAAACGACACTAGACCACAATACCATGCTCATTGTGGATGGACAGGGAACTGGAAACGACACTAGACCTCAATACCATGCTCATTGTGGATGGACAGGGAACTGGAAGCCTGCGGAGACTCTTTCTTGACGTTGATTTATGTGTACATACTTCACTGTTCTCATAGTCAGTCTGGCTGATGTTGATTTATGTGTTCATTTTTCTTCTTCGCCGTTGCCATAGTCAGTCTGGCCGACGTTGATTTATGTGTACAAGCTTCGCTGTTCTCATAGTCAGTCTGGCTGCTCTTTTTTCTCTGTATGTAGAAGTGTGCTGTTTGACAGTCGGTGCGTGTATTACAGCTGTAAATTCCTGTTGTGTCAGGTCCCAGGTCCAACACCCAGGACGACTTTTGGCGCATGGTGTGGCAGGAAGGGGTCACTGATATCGTCATGCTGAGCAATGTCAAAGAGGGAAACAAAGTCAGTTTTGTCAGCACTGGGCTCCACTGTCACACACACACACACCACACACACACACACACTCACACTCACACACACACACACACATACAGCGTGTGCCGCGCATGCAGACGCACACATATGCACACACAGAGAGAGAGAGAGAGAGAGAGAGAGAGAGAGGAGAGAGAGAGAGAGAGAGAGAGAGAGAGAGTGAGAGAGAGAGAGAGAGAGAGAGAGAGACAGACAGACAGACAGAAAGACAGACAGGCAGACAGGCAGACAGAGAGAGACAGAGAGAGATGGCTAATGCACTATTCGTGCAACTGTAATTTTGCCCAATAATGAAATGTTGCCCGGCTCCAAAGATAATCTACAGTTTATGATGCTTTTTATTACCGCTCCAGTGTTGTTGTTTTTTTTTAGACACATATAGTACAATGCGATGGAATAAAAAAGATAAAAGCCAAATATCTTAAACCCCAGCAGTAGTTTGTTAGCATGAACAGATCCTATGTCACGACCAGAATTTCTGTGTTGACACAATCGATTTTCATTCAAAATAGTTACCATGTTATGGATTTAGAAAGTATCCTTCACCTTGCCAATTTTTGTGCTATAAACACCCGTCTACAAAGCAATAGACGCCAAAATATCTTTGTTTCGATCGGATAGGCATGTTTAGGAATTGGTGCATTATTTTAAAAATCAGGCAACCAGACCATTACGTAAACTATTGCGTACTTTTGCAACTGAATTCTCTCAATGTTTAGATTTATACTGTATTGGTATAGTTCTGCTCCTAATCATTATTGAACTGGAAATCTATTTCTGTATAACTTCACTTTTCTTTTGTTTCTAATGTTTTAGGGCAAGTGCCACAAGTACTGGCCGTCCAAAGGGAAATCACTCCTCCCAGGGCACATGAAGGTGACCGGACTTGAGGAGGAGGAAAGAGCAAACTTCACCATCCGGACATTCAGTGTGCGACAACTTCAGGTACTTCTTACCCAGCTGTCCCATCAATCCTGCATTTCATCACTTTTTATCCCCCACCATCATCATCTCACCACCACCACTACTGTCAACCCCTTTCCATCCCCTCTCATTTTCTCCTAATAATGATGATGAAGACCTGAATTTATCACCAGGGATGTGGGTGGGGGGGGGGGGGGGGGGGGGGCTGGGGGGATGAGGAAGTGCGCGTTCCGGTATAAATTGTTGCCCCGTGTTCAGATTCATAAAATGCCGGAAAGTGATAAGATAATGATTGTTTGTTCTTCATTTCCATGTGCTGAATTTTGTTTATCTTATCTGATAGATCACAAGGGCAAGATGGATGGATTTGTTTATCTTACCTGATAGATCACCAATGAGGACAAGATGGGATGGATTTTGTTTTGTACTTTGTCTTTTGTCTGGCGGAAAATTTGTTAATGTTTTTTTCAGACTTACGCCAGCCTAGTTTGTGAAAAACGTAAACAATGTTCAGACATGGTAAGACCTGTCCATTCTTCAGTGTCTATTCACACATACAAGTTTTTATGCTGTGTGTGTGGTGTGTGTGTGTGTGTGTGTGTGTGTGTGTGTGTGGTGTGTGTGTGTGTTATTGTGATAAGTTATCAACACGTCGATACTTTTTTTAACCGGAGAGTGGGGTGGGGGGTGGGGGAGGTTGGTGTAGGCAGAGAGGCTGAGGCCAGCAGCACAGTCTACTATCGTCTGCCCCAATGATGTGGCCACAGTGGTCATGTGTCTGCCCCAATGATGTGGCCACAAGGTCATGTGTCATAAGTGTCTGCCCCAATGATGTGGCCACAGTGGTCATGTATCACACGTCTGCCCCAATGATGTGGCCACAAAGGTCATGTGTCATAAGTGTCTGCCCCAATGATGTGGCCACAGTGGTCATGTATCATAAGTGTCTGCCCCAATGATATGCCACAGTGGTCATGTGTCATACGTCTGCCCCAATGATGTGATGTGGCCACAGTGGTCATGTATAATACGTCTGCCCCAACGATGTGCCACAGTGGTCATGTATCATAAGTGTCTGCCCCAATGATGTGGCCACAGTGGTCATGTATAATACGTCTGCCCCAACGATGTGATGTGGCCACAGTGGTCGTGTGTCATATGTCTGCCCCAACGATGTGGCTACAGCAGTCATGTATCATGTCAGCCCCAATGATGTGGCCACAGTGGTCATGTATAACACTGTTTGCACATAGTCGTCTGCCCCAATGATGTGGCCACAATAGTCATGCACAATACTATTCGCACATAGTCGTCTGCCCCAATGATGTGGCCTCAATAGTCATGTACAATACTATTCGCACATAGTCGTCTGCCCCAATGATGTGGCAACAATAGTCATGCACAATACTATTCACACATAGTCATCTGCCCCAACAATGTGGCCACAGTGGTCATGTATAATACTATTTGCACATAGTTGTGCTCATTTTCCAAGTCTTCAAGGACTGCAGTGTTTTTTACCTTTTCTGCCTCGTTACTCTTTGTCATGCCACCAGTCTAGCTCAGATTATATGGGGGTTCTAGCTGGCGTAACACTAATTTCAATTAAGTTTGCTTGCCTCAACCTGGTAATTGTACTAATATCCAACTTTTCCACATCAGCCAATACCACAGCTCATCTCATCAACAAATACAACAAATAAAACAAAACAAACAAAAAAAGACCAGCCTGATTAACAATTCAACAATCTTTTTATTATTTTCAAAAGACTTCCTTTCTCAAAATTTCTTTTAAAATTTTCAACTACCTTCACACACACCCAACTCTAAATTTTAACAATGATCACCCCAGTCTCTTTTCCCCCTAAGTCCAGCTGACAGCCTAGATCAGAGCCCATGTTTCAGGCTCACTCATCCCAGCCACTGGCATGTTGGGCGGGGGGGGGGGGGGGGGGGGAGTTTAAACAGCTGTACTCATCTGCCAGCATAGATGTCCCTCAAGTAGAATGAAGTGTCCAGCATAGATGTCCCTCAAGTAGAATGGAGTGTCCAGAGCTGCCTCAGTCCAGCCCTCAGACATGCAGGTAGCACCTGCCGATGATGAACCAACGTCAGCCGAAAACCTAAGTCAAGAAGTCCTGGCTGCAGGGCTTCCAGTCCAGATGCAGTCCTCCCCCAAAGACTTACAGAAACAGTCGCTTGAAGTCCTGCTGGATCTGGATGAGAGTATCTGGGTTTACCCCCCCCCCCTCCCCTCCCCTCTCCCCCGTGCGAGAGCCTCAACGCAGTGGCTCAGACAGAAACCAAATACAAAGGGAATATTCTGTCCCCCACAAACAAAATAAATTTACAAAATGCCTTAAAATAATTCATATTATTATTTTCTTTCTATGCCCCAACCCCTCCTTCCATCAATATGCGCCAGCACAACTTAACTATACTTAGGAAAATTATACTCCAACACCTACATTTCCTCACTCAATCCACAAATTCACATGCTAGCAACAAAGAAAATTTTTTTCCCTTACCAGTCTCTCCAGTGAAACACAACACCTCCACAACAAGTATCCCTCTTAGTCTGGGAATCCTGGCACTGAACAACCAACAGTGCTCCAAACACCAGATTCCACAACCTGACTAAATCCAACATGGACCAGTAGAAAGAAACTCGTGGAGAGCGTGGCAGCAGAGAGTCCTCAGAAGAGAAGCCCCCTTCAAGCAAGTGTTTCGGCCCTTATCTCCTGACACTCTAGGGGGGTTGGGACACACCCGGTTCATGACTCCGGATGTCCCTCTGCTGCCCCTTTTTTTGTCCCATCTTGGGACGAGCCATGGCTGGGATTCGAACCCATGACCCTCTGGACATGCTCATTTTTCCACTTAATGACTCGCGCTTTAACCACTGAGCCACAGGGACACCTGATATTTGTAGGGAAATTAAGCCTTATGAAGTTCACTTTTGTTCCTCCTTGACCAGATCCAGCTTGAACACCTCTCTGCCGCTTCTGCCATTGCTTTCAGGGCTCTGGTTTTTTCCTTCCCTGCAACTGAGAGCTGTTTCATGAGGCTGTATGCAGACGTTCCTACAAATCCCCTAGCTCCAATTTCTGCAGTGAGGACTTTGACCTGATAGCCTTCTCTCCTCAGGCTGTTTGCCAGATCAGCATACTTTTCAGTCTTGTAGATTTGAGCTGCCTCCATTCTGTTCTCATATGGCACCGTGAGCTCGATCATGATCAGCTGCTTGGTTGACTTAGAGTGGACTACTATGTCTGGTCTCATGCCACTCTTGCTGATGATCTCTGGGTGACTCTTCCATTCTGGGAGGTCTGCAGTGCACTCCCAGTCATCTGCCCCATCCAGCAGACTCTGCCTGCATGCTTCGAGTGGCACTGTTGTTCTTGGCCATGATTTGCTGCCTCCTGCCATGAAGAATGTTGCGGGTGCGTTTGGAGTCCTGATTCTCCCTTTTGTGGTGTTGGTACTAGCCCAGACTACTTGTACAATCTCTTTGAGCACTTGGTTGTGCCTCCATGTGTACCTTCCTTGAGCCAGGGCTACTTTACATGAGCTTAGAACATGCTCCACTGTTTGTTTTTCATGGCAGAGGGGGCATGCAGGATCGTCTGTTTTCCCCCACTTCACCAGGTTTGCATTTGAGGGCAGAAGGTCATATGCAGATCTGAGAATGAAGCTGATCCTGAGAGGGGCCATGTGCCAAATGTCATTCCAAGTTAGACTTCTTTGGAGTGCATTCTCCCACGTTGTCCATTCTGCCCTGTTAAGGCAAAACCAAGCAAGTCCATAAAATCTACTTTCGAGAAAAACGCATTTTTGTGTTTTAATTGAATTCTCAAACAGTGTCAATAGTTTTTCTGTTTTTATTTCTGGATTATATTCAGGACAGAGACGAATTGTTTGTCCATTCACGATTTTTCGATAGTTTCTTCATTTTCTTTTATATTTCAATTTTTATGGACGTACTTTTCTCTGCCTAAACATTCTAATAAAACAGGCTTGTTAAATGTTTTGCCAAAAGCGAGTATGTGTACATACATACGGCCAAGACGACAAGTTACATCACAAACAACGCATTAAACATTATCAACATTACTATAAACACTATCAACATTACTATATTACAAGTATTAAACCAGAACTAACTCTGATGTGTCTGAATCACCCATGTTTACTCGCCGCACGACTCCCCAACAATCAAAGTAACAAGTATTCTGATTGGTTTGCAACTAGATCCTATTCTCTCACTGGCTAAAGGACAGGCTCTCTTTTGCCATCAAATTGTGATCGACGTAGCATGTAGAGGGTATTTATAGTAACATCAAGGGAATCTGGAGTTGTAGGACTTACTTCATTCTGTCAAAACATTCTGGTACTTAAAGGAAATTTAACATGGACATACTTGCTTAAATCTCGAAAACTAAAGGCCGTTCAGCCTAAAAAATAACACAGAAGATGCGCACCTAAATGGTGACTGTGATTCACAAATAACCTCATTTTTGACAAAAATGGACTTACTTGACTTTGCCTTAACAGGGCAGCATTGCCCTTGCTGGCTCTGCTGGACTGCTTTTTGGAGTCTTTTTTGGTCTTTTCTTTTCTCATCTCCTGAATCATCATGTCTCCTTTGGCTTTTCCTTTGGCCTTTGACCACCATTCAGTTTTGGTCACCCCCAGTCCTTGTCTGTTGGTCTGTGTGTTCCTGTTATTTCTCTGATCTTGAGACTTTCTTTTGCAGAATCCATCGCCTCTTGAACTTTCCATTTTCTGCCTGTCTTCAGCTGGGGCTTGATTGCTTCTACCACCTTGTCTCCTGAGTCCTCCAGCATGCTTTGAAGTCTGATCTTCCTGCTTTGTATTCCTCCAGGATGGATTTCAGTGGTAGTTTGAGCTTTGCTTGGCGACAGTACAGCGCGATGTCAGTCAGACAGGGTGGGACACCAAGCCATTTCCTTGTGAACTTGTTGATTTTGGCTTCCATTGCCTCCACTGTGCTGGTGCAGATGTCGTATATCATCAGAGGCCATAGGAGCTTTGGTATCAGCATGAACTGCAGACACCAGACCTTGTATTTGCCAGGGAGCCCACACTGGTCAATGGTCTCCAAGCCTTCTTCCGCCATCTGCTTGGTTTCTTTTGCTCTTTGTGTGTCTTTCAGCGTATCATCATACCATCTTCCAAGGCTCTTGACTGGCTCTTCTGTGACTGTTGGAATGGCTGGTTGGCAACACTGAAGACCACAGATTCGGCCACTTTTCCTTTCCTCAGTGAGAGACTCCGTGATTTCTTTGGCTTGAACTTCAATCTGGATGAGGCAACTATGTCGTCCAGCCTCTCCAGCACATGACGTGTCTCGTCTTCTCTGGATGAAATCACTGTAGTGTCATCCATGAAGGCCTTGAGAGGAGGCATCTTGTATCCACCGCCAAGGTCTGTTTGTCTCGCGTTGTTTGTTGCTGCTTTCAAGATGAGTTCCATTGCCAGCACGAACAGTATCGGGGAAATTGCACAGCCCATTGCAATGCCCATTCCAAGTTGATCCAATCAGTTGTGTATTCTTGGTAGAGAAACCGCATTGAGAAGCCATTGAAGTACTTCTTGAGCATGTCGCGGATGTTCTTTGGCACATGGTACATCTCAAGAGCCAACTGTATCATCTCATGGGGCACAGATCCATATGCGTTTGCCAGATCAAGCCACACTACGTCCAGGTCTCTCTTTTCTGTTTTTGCTTTTTGGATTGCGTCCAGATCATTGTGGCGTGTTCTACACAGCCAGCCACGCCTGGGATGCCACCTTTCTGGACGGACACATCCAAGTACTTGTTTTCCATCAGGTACTTGGTCAGCCTTGCTGCCATGACAGAGAAGAAGATTTTCCCTTCGACGTTCAGTAGTGATATTGGCCTGAACTGGCTGATGTCACTTGAGTTTTGCTCTTTGGGGATGTACACACCATCTGCCGTCATCCACTGGCCGCTGATCTTCTGGTTTCTCCAAGCCGATCGCAGCAGCCTGTGGAGCCACTCCAGCACCTTGGGACATTTCTTGTAAAGCTGGTAAGGTATTCCGTTTGGCCTGGTGATGATTTGGCTCTGGCTTTGTCGACCACCTTCTTGATTTCCGCCAACGTTGGAGGCTTGCCATTGAACTGTTCTCAGGGTTGGTTGGCCACACCAGACCTTGATGTCGAGTGGTGCTTTGCTCTGTGAGTCAGAGTATGTTTTCCTCAGATGCTGCTCAAGAACTCCTTTGTCCACACTTAGGGTCCCAGATTTTGGCTGCTCAAACAGTGTTCTGGCAAACTGGAAGGGGTCTCTGAAGAAGCGCTCTTATGTCTTCTTCTTTTTGCTCTTCCTCTTCCTCGCAGATTCCGCTTTGCTGAGGGCGCTGTGTTTTTCTTTCAGGTCTTTCCACAGTTTTTCCAAGCTTTGTTGTTTTTCAGCTGGCAGTGCGGTCTTCATTTGCTTCTTGAGGTTGTTTTTTTGGACTCTGATCTTGTCCATTCTTTTCTTGGCGTCTGGATTTCTTTGGAGGTGTTTTCTCTTTGGGTAGTTTTACTCCATAGGCGTCTCTACATGTGGCATACACAATGTACCCATTGTGGCTAGTTTGTGTTCCAGGGTGCTTTCCCTATCAGTGCATCGAGTCTTTGGACGATTTTTGCATCCAGTTTCTCCCAATCTTCAGTTTCGTTTGCTCGTGGCAGGTTGAGTTTCAGGCGCCTGGCATCGAGGGCCTGTGCAAATTCCTCATCCGATCCAACAGCGTGGATGTCCTTGGCACTGTGGTTTAAATCCTGGCCTTGGTCTTCCGACGTCTTATCTGCTGATGCAGTGCGCTGCTGCTCATTCAGATGAGTCTTCACACATCCCATCTTTGTTCTGTGGATCTTCATGCCACGGGTGGTAGCGAAACGCTTTCCACGACACATGGATATTCCATTTGGTCCATGTTCATAGTCCGTTTGGGATTTGCAGTCGTGATTGGTTGAGCACCGATGGATTCATCATTCTCTCCCCTTTCGGTGAATCCTGGGAGCATCTTTTCCTTTTATTCTTTAGTAGCCACATGTTTAAGGCAAAGTGGGGAGCCAGCCACAGAGCCCTTGGTTCTGGTCTTTCCCAGTGTCCTCCGGTCTTTCCGGACGTCCTCCGGCCTATTCCAACATCTACCTGCACATTTAAACAACAGCTCTGTCAGCTTGAGAGTGCCCCCAAACCCTCTGACCCAAGTAGTCATTCCAAAAGACTAAACCATCTCCAAGAATAGGGGAGATATTAACATACTTAAGTAACGAAACATTTTTTCCCACATGAAATAATCCTTTCAACACACAAGCTGTCCCCCCTATGCAAAATATCATAATGGGACATGCCAACAACATTTTTCCTACATCACAAGTCCACCCTAACCAATAGCAACTAACAATTTATAGCTAGCCATACAACACGACATAAATTCAGCAATTAAAATAATCTAAAACAATCATTCACTAACCACAAACTAAAAATTTACAGTCATTTAAAAAAATCTTTTCAATCAATAATCAACAGTCGACGAGTCAACTGACAACAGAGGATTTACTCAAGGAAGATAAGCGCCACTCAGAACCTCCTCGGTCCAGGAAGAGTTGCTTCCCGTAGACCATTCTCCCCGTGACACCCTTAGCTGATGAGAACCCTAAAAAAAAAGGCACTGTGCCGTCACCTAGGCTATTGTTGTAGAAGTCTGCTAATCAAAACTAATGATGTTATCTTAAGAAAAGATGGGGATAGTGATAGTCAACGTAGGATTAATCATCGCTATTATCATCATAGCAGTGTCATTATTAATTTTGCTGTTGTTGCTGCTGCTGTCAGTATTATCATTATTATCAAGATGATGATGATGATGACGATGCTGATAATTATCCTCCTCCTCCTCCTCCTCCTCCTCCTCCTCCTCCTCCTCCTCCTCTCCTCCTCATCATCATCATCATCATCATCATCATCATCGTCGTCGTCGTTTCACAGTCATCTCACTTTGCAACTAGATTATTATTAGGAGAAAAAGAAACACCCGAAGGTGCTGGGGAGGACCCAGAGAAGCACCGTCTTCACCTGCCTTGAGAGCAGTCCTGTACCACCCTTGGAGGCCTGCGCTGTGTTGACGATGGGTACAGGCACGCGCAGGACACTCCATTAAGATATCAAGGGACATAACTGCTCCTGAACAGAGGTAAATTAGACTACAGGATGCAGCTCATAACAGCCTTAAAGTAGCATCCCCATGGGTGTACCAGCCCGTATTTCATGACTGCAGAGCCCACCGCCGAAAAACACCACCCTCCAGCTGCCGAGCACATCCCACAGACCCAACCACCCCTGCCCACGCACGGACAGATGAAGACGGTGCCACTCCAGACACAGCCAAGCTTTCGCCATACGGTCTTATGTGCCCTCAAGAGAGAATCCAAAGTTGTAGTCTTTCCCACTGTCAACAGGACTTTCCCTGTGGTCAGTGGGTCTTTCCTCACCGTCACTGGGACCTTTCTCCAGGGTCAGCCTAGTTAAGGCAAAGAAGAAAAAGAAACACCCGAAGGTGCTGGGGAGGACCCAGAGAAGCACCGTCTTCACCTGCCTTGAGAGCAGTCCTGTACCACCCTTGGAGGCCTGCGCTGTGTTGACGATGGGTACAGGCACGCGCAGGACACTCCATTAAGATATCAAGGGACATAACTGCTCCTGAACAGAGGTAAATTAGACTACAGGATGCAGCTCATAACAGCCTTAAAGTAGCATCCCCATGGGTGTACCAGCCCGTATTTCATGACTGCAGAGCCCACCGCCGAAAAACACCACCCTCCAGCTGCCGAGCACACCCCACAGACCCAACCACCCCTGCCCACGCACGGACAGATGAAGACGGTGCCACTCCAGACACAGCCAAGCTTTCGCCATACGGTCTTATGTGCCTCAAGAGAGAATCCAATTATTATTATTATTATTATTATTATTATTATTATTATTATTTTATTTTCATTACCACTTTCATTATAATTATTACTGGTTCCAATGCTATTGTTATTAATATTATTATTATTATTATTATTATTATTATTATTATTATTATTATTATTGCTGTTGTTTTTGTCATCATCATCTTCATCATCATCATCATCATCATCATCATCATCATCATCATTGTTATCACCATATTCATCCTCATCGTTGTTGTTGTTAATCTTCTTCTTGTTGTTGTTGTAACTAACATCTACAAGGGTATAAGTGGAGGGATGTAGCTGCAGGAATGATGATCTTATTTCCACAATCCTCATCTGTATTTGTCAGTTGCTAAAGTTGGCTAACGGAACACAACGGTCACAGCGAGAACTAGGGAACGGGTAAGGTCTGATCATGCAGACACAAGTCTGATTCAGTTTGACTGGCCAAACAGCATTCGGTCAGGCTTTTTGTCAGAGTACAACGGGGAGAAAGGAGAGAGGGGAGATAATTGACATCTGGAGCACCATCAGAACCGTTCTGTGTTGGTGCAAAGTTAATGACCCAGAAAAATCATGAATAGTCAGAGTTTACTTTGTGTTGGTGCAAAGTTAATGACCCAGAAAAGTCATGAATAGTCAGAGTTTACTTTGTGTTGTGCAAATGTTATGCCAGAAAGTCAGAATAGTCGAGTTTATTTTAGAACTGTTGCCAGATACTAGCCCGTTGCTGTGAGATTGTTGCATCAGAGCCAGGAGAAACAACAGGTTAGGCTGTACCATTAAGATCTTCAATGTCATGATTGACAATGTCGGCAGAGCAATGACAACGACAGGTGAGGTAGTACCATTAAGATCCTCAATGTCATGATTGATAATTGTGTGCAGAGCAATGACAACGACAGGTGAGGCAGTACCATTAAGATCCTCAATGTCATGATTGCTAATTATTATCTGCAGGCCAATGACAAACGTCAGGTGAGGCAGTACCATTAAGATCCTCAATGTCATGATTGCTATAATTATCTGCAGAGCAATGACAAACGTCAGGTGAGGCAGCACATTAAGATCCTCAATGTCATGATTGATAATGTATTTCAGAGCAATGACAACGTCAGGTGAGGCACGCAGTACCATTAAGATCTCAATGTCATGATTGATAATTATTCAGTGCAATGACAAACGTCAGGTGAGGCAGTACCATTAGATCTTCAATGTCATGATTGATAATGTGTGCAGAGGATGACAGACGTCAGGTGAGGCAGTACCATTGACGTGAATTGGAGGACCACGAGGTTCCAGCACCATTGTCTCGTCTGATTTGAATTACGTCAGAGCGATGCACTCGTGACCGCCAGCTCCGTCTTCTATGCATGCATGATCGAATGTGTCAAGGTGAACCAGTGGGGATAATAATCTCATGTCATATTGAATTTGCAGAATAATTGGGAGCATAGACATTAATTTATGTATGATTGTGATGTGTGCAGTGCTGTGGCCAGGTAGGTTGAGGAGTACCATTAGGTGAATTGGATGGACCAGAGGTTCAGTCCACCTGCTTCGTCGATTCTGGCGTTACGTCAGAGCACGTGCACCTCGTACCGCCACTGCTCCGCCTCTTCTGGTGCACTGCAGGTGATCAGAATGTGTCAAGTTGGAACATTGGGGATAATGAATCATCATCATCAGTGAATTTGAAATTTGGGAGATAACGAATTAATTTTTGTTGTGGGAATTGTGTGTGTGGTGTGTGTGTGTGTGTGTGTGTGTGTGTGTGTGTGTGTGTGTGTGTGTGTGTGTGTGTGTGTGTGTGTTGTGTGTGTGTGTGTGTTTTAAGAACTGCCGACTGCAGATGCACAAAAGATGTGAGGAAAGTGATAATAAAGAAATAGAGACATGACCAGCCGCCGCGGCGAAGTGGTTAGCGTCGCGAACTCCCGGCTGGGAGGTCGCGGGATTCGATTCCCATCAGAGTCATGTGGGATTTTTCTGTCCCGACCGGCCCCTACCCAGAATTCAGTTTGCTGCGGACACAGTTGGGAAGACTGGGACCACACAGTCGAGTTTCATCCACTTAATGGATGCGTCTCTGAGAGTGTTGCTCAAATTTCCTGACCAACACTGCAGGTGCCTGTATCTCTGGCCTGATGACGCCGGATATTTAGAAAACGTAGAGTCACCCGTCATGTATCTCAGACCGAATGGAATCCGTACATCATCTTAACTCCCATTTCTCGATCAGCATAAAAAAAACAAAAAACGTCTCAATTCTGTGGCCTCATGCCAGCTCTCACGTGACCTCAATTTCAAGGGTCCTCCCGAATGTGGCCTGGTTCGGTTCCGTCGGGGTCACCGATCGCGATCCTTTGGGGCTGTCGTATGGACGGACGTGTGCGCCCTCCGAGGGAGAGCTATTCACGCCGGCTCCGCACTAAGCAATTATTGTCGTCATAGGGGACTTAGTAGGTTGTGTCCTGGTATGTTGAATAAGACAGGCGCCACGGGAATAGCGCCGAAGTGATCGACGCAGTGCAGTGTCTCCTCCTGTGGGTTGGCTGTTGACGACTGACAAGACTGTCACGTGGCATTGCCGGCTGGGGTTGGCCGCGGGAACCGACCGAGCTGTGGCTGTGGACAGGGGTGCCGAATGAGCGGCGGGTGCACTGCCCTCTGAGGTGGCGCAGGTTGGAACTGAAAACAACAACGTAATAGAGACATGATAAAAGTACTAGAGACTGATAACTCAAGTACTAGATACATGTTAGTAGAGTACTAGAGACATATATAAAGTACTAGAGACATGATAATAAAGTACTAGAGACATTATAATAAAGTACGACACACACACACACACACCCTTCTTCTGTCTGTTTACTATTACGTCCTAGAGCAAATGATTCCATCATGAATTTAAAACATTATTCTCAGCAAGCTTTGCATTCTTTTATCACAAGTATGGCGAAGCCTGACATAGACAGTCATCTACTTTACATACAAGGTTATAGTGTTGTTGTTTTTTAAGTGAAGAGATAAGTGTACATGTGTTCAGTCTGACATGGGGCGGAACATTGCCTGGACTCCTGTGGTCCCTGTAGACAAAGCTGGTGTTATGTCTTCTGTCAGTGATGGCGTGAGCGGACATTGCCCTGGACATCCTGTGGTCCTGTAGACAAAGTTGATGTCTATGTCTTCTGTTCAGTGCTGGCGTGAGGGCGGACATTGCCTGGACATCCTGTGGTCCCTGTAGACAAAGTTGATGTCTATGTCTTCTGTTCAGTGCTGGCGTGAGGCGGACATTGCCCTGGACATCCTGTGGTCCCTGTAGACAAAGTTGATGTCTATGTCTTCTGTGCAGTGCTGGCGTGGGCGACAGGGACGTACATTGCCCTGGACATCCTGATGGACCAGACCCAGGAGGAGGAGGAATCTCCTGTTCGCACTGTGGACAGCCTGAGAGAGGACAGGTGTCACATGGTGCAAAACAAGGTACTGTCAGTGTGTGTGTGTGTGTGTGTGTGTGGGTGTGTGTGTGTGTGTGTGTGTGCGTGTGCGTGCGTGTGTACTCCAGCGCACGCGCGTGCGCAAAATAAAGTATCTGTCATTGTGCGCACGTCCGCGCACGGCGCGGGGCTGATGTGTGTGTGAGCGCGCGCACACGTGGGGTGTGTGTGTGTGTGTGTGTGTGTGTGTGTGTGTGTGTGTGTGGTGGGGGGGGGGGGTATGTGTGTGTGAGTGTGTGTGCGTCTGCGTGAAAGAAAAACATACGAGAAAGAAGAGTAAAATTACCAGGGATTAAAGGATATATACCCGATGTTTAAATCATACATGGAATCAAGTGCGTGCGTGCGTGCGTGCGTGCGTGCGTGCGTGCGTGCGTGCGTGCGCGCGTGCGCGCGCGCGCGCGTGCGCGCGCGTGTGTGTGTGTGTGTGTGTGTGTGTGTGTGTGTGTGTGTGTGTGTGTGTGTGTGTGTGAGCGTGCGTGCGTGCGTGCGTGCGCGCAAGCGCGCGTGTGTGGGGTGTGTGTGTGTGTGTGTGTGTGTGTGTGTGTGTGTGTATGTGTGTGTGTGTGTGTGTGTGTGTGTGTGTGTGTGTGTGTGTGTGTGTGTGTGTGTGTGTGTTATGAGTGACTAGCTACCTTATTGTCAGTCTTTACATTGCTGTTGTGCCTTTACTGCTCGTCTGATTGTATCATCTATTGTTTATATTGAAGTATAGATTTCGCACGCTTTCCGGTCACATATAATAATTTGCCACCGGTTGTTAGTCGGCACATTTATAGGTAAAAGAATATAGCAATGACGTTAAAGATATTATCAAATAATCAGTAAAGTCAATAAATGATGCCCAAGGAAAAACATAAACAACACACTCGCACACACGTACTCACACGCGCGTGTGCACGCGCGTGCACGCACGCACGCACACAGGTGGCAGAGAAGATGGGACAGCAAAATGAAAAACAAACAAACAAACAACAAAGAAAAAAAGAAGAAACTCAGTCCGCCGTACGTCTCCATAGTCCAGGAATATCAACATGCGAGCAGTGCGTGTGTCCAGGACTGTTCGTCACGTCTAGCTGGTTAAGTTTCACGGTCAAATCTATTCGGACGAAGAAGACATTGGGCATTTCACTATCTTTCTTTTCTTAGCCATTTTGTGTTTCAGACCTCAACATTACAACAAATCAACCGTATCATATTATCCAGAGTCAGAACAAATGACAGTCTGTGGGAGGAAAAACGGCAAGATCTGTTGAAGAATGACAGGTCTATGTGTCATGACGCGGCCACTATGACAGACAGAGGTCACTGTGTTGACATTGGGTGTGTTGACATTGGGTGTGTGTTGACCCTGGGTGTGTGTTGACACTGGGTGTGTGTTGACATTGGGTGTTGTGTTGACATTGGGTGTGTGTTGACCCTGGGTGTGTGTTGACACTGGGTGTGTGTGACACTGGGTGTGTGTTGACATTGGGCGTGTATTGACACTGGGTGTGTGTTGACACTGGATGTGTGTTGACACTGGGTGTGTGTTGACACTGGGTGTGTGTTGACATTGGATATGTGTCAACACTGGTGTGTGTTGACATTGGGTGTGTGTTGACACTGGGTGTGTGTTGACATTGGATATGTGTCAACACTGGGTGTGTGTTGACATTGGATATGTGTCAACACTGGGTGTGTGTTGACACTGGGTGTGTGTTGACATTGGATATGTGTCAACACTGGGTGTGTGTTGACACTGGGTGTGTGCTGACATTGGGTGCGTGTTGACATTGGGTGTGTATTGACATTGGGTGTGTGTTGACACTGGATGTGTGTTGACATTGGGTGTGTGTTGACATTGGGTGTGTGTTGGCATTGGGTGTGTGTAGACGCTGGGTGTGTGTTCACATAGGATATGTGTTGACACTGGGTGTGTGTTGACACTTGGTGTGTGTTGACATTGGGGGGTGTTGACATTGGGTGTGTGTTGACATAGGGTGAAGGTTGACATTGGGTTTGTATTGAAACTTGGTGTGTTGACACTGGGTGTGTGTTGACATTGGGCGGTTGTTGACATTGGGTGTGTGTTGACATTGGGGGGTTGTTGACATTGGGTGTGTGTTGACACTTGGTGTGTGTTGACACTTGGTGTGTTGACATTGGGTGTGTGTTGATATGGGGTGTGTTGATATTGGGTGTGTGTTGACACTTGGTGTGTGTTGACACTTGGTGTGTTGACATTGGGTGTGTGTTGATATGGGGTGTGTTGGTATTGGGTGTGTGTTGACATTGGGTGTGTGTTGACACTGGGTTCGTGTTGACATGGATGTGTGTTGTCACTTGGTGTGTGTTGACATTGGGTGTGTGTTGACATTGGGTGCGTGTTTTACATGGGGTGTGTTGACATTGGGTGTGTGTTGACACTGGGTGCGTGTTGACATGGGGTGTGTTGACACTGGGTGCGTGTTGACATGGGGTGTGTTGACATTTAGGGGGGGGGGGTGTTGACACTTGGTGTGTGTTGACATGGGGTGTGTTGACATGGGGGAGGGGGTGTTGACACTTGGTGTGTGTTGACATCGGGTGTGTGTTGAGACTTGGTGTATGTTTGACAGGGCCAGTACGAGTTTCTGCACGAGGCAGTGGTGGAGGCTTACCTGAGTGGTGACTGCAGACAGGACACCTCGTCCTTTGACCGCCTCTTTCCCCACACCGTCCCCATCACCTCCCTCACCCACGTCTGGATGCAGAGTTTAAGGTCTGTCTGTCCGTCTGTCTGTCTGTCTGTCTGTCTGTCTGTCTGCTTGTATGCCTGAATGTATGTATGTATGTATGTATGTATGTATGTATGTATGTATGTATGTATGTATGTATGTATGTATGTTTCTATGTATGCATGCATGCATGCATGGATGCATGCATACATGTATGTATGTATGTATGTATGTACGTATGTATGTATGTATGTATATATGTATGTATGTACATGTATGTGTGTATGTGTGTATGTGTGCATGTGTGTATGTATGCATGCATGCATGCATCTATGATTGTATATGTGAATGCATGCATATATGTATGTATATACGTATGCATGTATGTTTACATGTAATTATGTATACATGTATGTATGTATATACGTATGCATGTATGTTTACATGTAATTATGTATGCATGTATGTATGTATATTATGTATGTATATTATGTATGTATGTATGTATGTATGTATGTATGTATGTATGTATGTATGTATGTATGTATGTATGTATGTATGTATGTATATATGTATGTATGTATGCATGCATGTAGGCATGCAGGCATGCAGGCATGTAGGCATGCAGGCATGCAGGCATGCAGGCATAACTGTATGCCTGCATGCCTGCATGCCTGCATGCCTGCATGCCTGCATGCCTGCATGCCTGCATGCATGTGTGTGCGTGTGTGTGTGTGTGTGTGTGTGTGTGTGTGTGTGTGTGTGTGTGTGTGTGTGTGTGTGTGTGTGTGTGTGTGTGTGCGTGTGTGTATGTGTGTGTGTGTGCGTGCGTGTGCGCGCGCATGCGTATGAGAAACTATCTTTATTACTGTCAGCTATTTTCTTCTCGACAACGTATCTTCAGAACGTGACTTTGTTTGATGGCGTGTAAGGCATTAGCGGTTCTCTGCAGACTGTATCTTCAGAGAGTGACTGGTTGTTGGCTTGTAGGACAATCAACGGTTCTCTGCAGACTGTATAGGCAGACATGCTGCAACATGCTGTGTGCTTGCTGTTCTTCAGAGACTGTTCTCTGCAGACTGTATAGACAGACATGCTGCAACATGCTGTGTGCTTGCTGTTCTTCAGAGACTGTTCTCTGCAGACTGTATAGACAGACATGCTGCAACATGCTGTGTGCTTGCTGTTCTTCAGAGACTGTTCTCTGCAGACTGTATAGACAGACATGCTGCAACATGCTGTGTGCTTGCTGTTCTTCAGAGACTGTTCTCTGCAGACTGTATAGACAGACATGCTGCAACATGCTGTGTGCTCGCTGTTCTTCAGAGACAGTTCTCTGCAGACTGTATAGACAGACATGCTGCAACATGCTGTGTGCTTGCTGTTCTTCAGAGACTGTTCTCTGCAGACTGTATAGACAGACTAGACATGCTGCAACATGCTGTGTGCTCGCTGTTCTTCAGAGACTGTGTCAGATGACAGACATGCTGCAACATGCTGTGTGCTTGCTGTTCTTCAGAGACTGTGTCAGATGACAGACATGCTGCAACATGCTGTGTGCTTGCTGTTCTTCAGAGACTGTGTCAGATGACAGACATGCTGCAACATGCTGTGTGCTTGCTGTTCTTCAGAGACTGTGTCAGATGACAGACATGCTGCAACATGCTGTGTGCTTGCTGTTCTTCAGAGACTGTGTCAGATGGCAGACATGCTGCAACATGCTGTGTGCTTGCTGTTCTTCAGAGACTGTGTCAGATGACAGACATGCTGCAACATGCTGTGTGCTTGCTGTTCTTCAGAGACTGTGTCAGATGACAGACATGCTGCAACATGCTGTGTGCTTGCTGTTCTTCAGAGACTGTGTCAGATGACAGACATGCTGCAACATGCTGTGTGCTTGCTGTTCTTCAGAGACTGTGTCAGATGACAGACATGCTGCAATATGCTGTGTGCTTGCTGTTCTTCAGATACTGTGTCAGATGCGGACGTGCTTCTCCACTCCTCCCACACTGTTGCCAACCTGGAGGAGAACCGACACAAGAACCGTCACCTGAGGCCCTGCAGGTAGGGAAGAACAGTGGGTCTGAAAACGAATGGTGGATGGGATCGACAAAGCAAACTCGAATGGGAATATGATAGGCGATGAAGGTGACTATGAAGAACATTAAGGTAATTCTGAAGGGGATGAAGGGGATTGTGAAGGGGATGAAGGTGGATATGAAGAACATTAAGGTGATTGTGAAGGGGATGAATGGGATTGTGAAGGGGATGAAGGTGACTATGAAGAACATTAAGGTGATTGTGAAGGGGATGAAGAGGATTGTGAAGGGGAAGAAGAAGAAGGTGACTATGAAGAACATTAAGGTGATTGTGAAGGGGATGAAGGTGATTGTGAAGGAGATGAAGGTGATTGTGAAGGAGATGAAGGTGATTTAGAAGGGGATGAAGGGGATTGTGAAAGAGATGAAGGTGATTGTGAAGGGGATGAAGGTGACTATGAAGAAGATTAAGGTGATTGTCAAGGGGATGAAGGTGACTATGAGAAGATTAAGGTGATTGTGAAGGTGATGAAGGGGATTGTGATGGGGATTGAAGGTGATTGTGAAGAGGATGAAGTTGATTGTGAAGGAGATGAAGGTGATTGTGAAGGGGATGAAGGTGATTGTGAAGGAGATGAAGGTGATTGTGAAGGGGATTGAAGGTGACTATGAAGAAGATTTAAGGTGATAGTGAAGGGGATGAAGGTGATTGTGAAGGGGATGAAGGTGATTGTGAAGGAGATGAAGATGATTGTGAAGGGGATGAAGGTGATTGTGAAGGAGATGAAGGTGATTGTGAAGGGGATGATGAGGTGATTGTGAAGGAGATGAAGGGGATTGTGAAGGGGATGAAGGTGATTGTGAAGGAGATGAAGGTGACTATGAAGAAGATTAAGGTGATTGTGAAGGGGATGAAGGTGATTGTGGGGAGATGAAGGTGATTGTGAAGGAGATGGAGATGACTATGAAGAAGATTAAGGTGATTGTGAAGGGGATGAAGGTGATTGAGAAGGGGATGAAGGGGATTGTGAAGGAGATGAAGGTGATTGTGAAGGGGATGAAGGGGATTGTGAAGGAGATGATGGTGATTGTGAAGGGGATGAAGGTGATTGTGAAGGAGATGAAGGTGATTGTGAAGGGGAGGAAGGTGACTATGAAGAAGATTAATGTGATTGTGAAGGGGATGAAGGTGATTGTGAAGGGGATGAAGGGGATTGTGAAGGGGATATGAAGGTGATTGTGAAGGGGATAAAGTGATTGTGAAGGAGAGAAGGTGATTGAGAAGGGGATGGAAGGTGATTGTGAAGGGGATGAAGGTGATTGTGAAGGAGATGAAGGTGATTGTGAAGGAGATGAAAGTGATTGAGAAGGGGATGAAGGTGATTGAGAAGGGGATGAAGGTGATTGTGAAGGAGATGAAGGCGATTGTGAAGGAGATGAAGGGGATTGTAAAGAGGAGGGGTGGTAGGACACAGATGCATGTGGGAGAGAGGAAGACCAGGAGGAGGTGAAGAGTGGAACAAATGAAGAGAAGGGGGTGCGTGCGTGCGCGCGTGCGTGTGTGAGTCTACATGTGTGTGTGTGTGTGTGTGCGTGCGTGCGTGCGTGCGTGCGTGCGTGCGTGCGTGCGTGCCTGCGCGCGCGCGCGTGTGTGTGTGTGTGTGTGTGTGTGTGTGTGTGTGTGTGTGTGTGTGTGTGTGTGTGTGTGTGTGTGTGTGTGCAGGTGACAAACATCTGGTGTACATCACGGAACACGCCAAAGGCCGGAACCAGTACATCAATGCTGTCTACATGCCGGTAAGCCTGACGACCACCACTCCTGCCCCCCCCCCCCCCCCTACCCCCAGTCCTTCTGTGCGCTACAGCAGAGTAAAGCAGAACTAATAAGGGGGTACACATGCAACCGCTGATTGATCCAAGTATAGTTTAGTTGGCTGCCTACAGAAATCTTCAAACCAAATGTGGAATGACGTTGTATATCAACAACAAAATAGAAAACAATTACATCAATTTTGAAGACGAGTGCTTGATACTAATATCAGCATGAACCTCTTACACTAACAGTTAAACAGAAACGTTTCATGCGAACAGTTTGACAAAAAAGTTTATAGCATTTGGCCCTGACATTGTTATGCAAACCTTTGAACAGAACAGGTTTCTTACCAACAGCTGAACAGAACTGTTCCACTGTTTCACACCAAAGTCAACACTTTGTTTCTTACCAGTCGATGGAAAGAAACATTTTCCATACCAACTGTTGGACAGAAAGATTTCGTTATATCTGTTAAAAAGAAATGTTCCTTACGCCTGTTCTAAAGAAATGTTTTGTGTTGATCTCGGAAATACAGCGTGGGATAGACGTGTATAAATGAGAATATGATTTTGGTTACTCGCTTCAATCAATATAAAATCAATATAGAGATCGATCAGGTATGAATGGCACACCTTCTAGAAAAAAAAAAGCTGGCTTCGTGCACAACTTGCAACAATAAATTCCCCTGTCAGAGTACAAATCTGCACAATTATAAATTCACAAGTCTGTATTTTGAGCTGATTCTTATCTTTGCATCCAGACAGAAGTGCTCTTAGACCTTAATTCCAACAGCTGTTCCTGCCCATGTGTCCACAGACGTTCCTGTCCTCCCAGGGCAGCATAGTGACCCAGCTGCCGTTGGCGGACACCGTGATTGACCTGTGGAGACTGGTGGACAGCTGGGACGTCACCACCATTGTCTCTATCGGACAGGGGACGGAGGAAGGGTATGTGTGTACCACCATTGTCTCTATGGGACAGGGGGAAGGGTATATGTCTACACCATTGTCTCTATCGGACAGGGGGACGGAGGAAGGGTATGTGTCTATCACCATTGTCTCTATGGGACAGGGGGGAAGGGTATATGTCTACACCATTGTCTCTATCGGACGGAGGAAGGGTATGTGTCTATCACCATTGTCTCTATGGGACAGGGGGGAAGGGTATATGTCTACACCATTGTCTCTATCGGACAGGGGGACGGGAAGGGTATGTGTCTATCACTGTAACATGGTAAGGCTCACGACCTAACACTTTAGATTGTCGTCGAACTTGTTCCAAGGCTCAACATATTTCATCACAAATTCTTTACGTCACGGTACGAGGCGCAGGCCGTGACGTCATTTTCTTCGGAAGACTACCTGCTCTTATCGTTTATTTTATTTTGTTTTGTGCCAGAAGCAGATTTAATATGTCACATATCATTCTTCATTTAAGTTATGTGTTATTATTCCATGAACCAGCATCCTTCGGAAAATGTCAAATACTGTGTTTGTACAAAATCGCCAAGGAACTCTATTTTCTCATCGCATCCCAAGATACGATTATTCATACGCGATGACGAAACTAAAAGTGAGTTACTGAAATGAACGAGTCAAGAAAGGACGCATCGCCAGCAGCAGAGAGCCGTTTGAGATGAGACATCCCTCCTTGCCCATACAGCAAGCCGGAACGAATAGAAAGCATTCTACACTCTCTCTCCAGGTCTGACGTGCAATTAGAAACCCAAGACGTTGAAAGATCCTGCCGACAGTCCAGAATAGGGCTTCGTCAGCCGGACTTGCAGGATCTAGCAATCCATTGCCGTCAACGGTTTCTTCCCGCTGACTCGCCTTCATTTTTAGATGCAGCCGCGGACCATCGCCCAACCATAGTATACACCAAGGGAGCTCCGGTCAGCCTGGACAGGTCCCAGCACGACATCGTTGCGGCACCGGCCTTTGAAACAACGACCGTGCTGTTCTGACCGGGAGGCAGCCGGTGACATTTGCGTTGGGGAGCCTTGGGTCCGCGCTCGTCGCATCTTATACTCTATCACGCATTGTGGGCCGATTGATCAGATCTACGCTACGCTACGGTACTTCATGATGGGGATCTGGACCTGAAGAACTGGAGGAGCAGATAACTTCACAAGGCGTGACAAGGACTGTCATTATTCCCAGACGTTAACATCTTAGTGCCCGTGCCAGATAAGGACAAACTTATATTCAAATTTTATTTATTCCACACATTTTTTTTAACGCAGAAACGATCATCAAACCGTCCACACATACACACATTCGTCAATAAATTGTGAATTGTTTATTTTGCTTCTGTCGTGAAGAGTGGGTGCGATCGGTTGGACGTGAAGTTGTCGAGCGATAGGTGAACCGAACAGCCGTCACACCATTCGGCGTGACAATCACCATTGTCTCTATGGGACAAGGGGGAAGGGTATGTGTTTACACCATTGTCTCTATGGGACAGGGGGAAGGTGGAAGGGTATGTGTGTATCACCATTGTCTGTATGGGTCAGGGGAGGAAGGTTATGTGTCTACACCATTGTCTCTATGGGACAGGGGGGATGGGGGAAGGGTATGTGTATCACCATTGTCTCTATGGGACAGGGGGATGGGGGAAGGGTATGTGTCTACACCATTGTCTCTAGGGGACAGGGGGACGGGGAAGGGTATGTGTCTATCACCATTGTCTCTATGGGACAGGGGGGAAGGGAATGTGTCTATCACCATTGTCTCTATGGGACAGGGGAAGGGTATGTGTCTATCACCATTGTCTCTATGGGACAGGGGGAAGGGTATGTGTCTATCACCATTGTCTCTATGGGACAGGGGGGAGGGTAAGGGTGTGTGTCTACCGCCATTGTCTCTATGGGACAGGGGGGAGGGCAAGGGTATGTGTCTACCGCCATTGTCTCTATGGGACAGGGGACGGGGAAAGGGTATGTGTCTATCACCATTGTCTCTATGGGACATGGGGGAGGGGAAGGGTATGTGTCTACCGCCATTGTCTCTATCGGACAAGAGGGGGGGGGGGGGGGGGGCGACAAGGTACATGTAATGCTGAGACAGGTGAAGGATAAGGCTTAAAGAGAGCATGGTCTGTAAGCTGCACGATGAACTAAGACAGGTGAAGGATAAGGCTTAAAGAGAGCATGGTCTGTAAGCTGCACGATGAACTAAGACAGGTGAAGGATAAGGCTTAAAGAGAGCATGGTCTGTAAGCTGCACGATGAACTAAGACAGGTGAAGGATAAGGCTTAAAGAGAGCATGGTCTGTAAGCTGCACGATGAACTAAGACAGACATGTATGCAGGCTATCCAGCATGAACTATTTTCCTATTTCTCGCAAGATTCACTGTAAAGTGCCTTACATTGTATGCCCGAGTGATACAATATTTTTTACCAAGACCAAGCTGAATCTTTATAGTTCCCGTCATTTCATCTCATCTTCCATGAGTGGCCCTACTTCTGCACTGCTCAGACCGGCTCCCTCCACCCAGACACACCCACACAGATGGTGCCCCAGCACCGCTATTATATTACACAGGTAACACCCAGACACACCCACACAGATGGTGCCCCAGCACCGCTATTATATTACACAGGTAACACCCAGACACACCCACACAGATGGTGCCCCAGCACCGCTATTATATTACACAGGTAACACCCAGACACACCCACACAGATGGTGCTCCAGCACCAACATTACACTACACAGGTAACACCCAGACACACCCACACAGATGGTGCTCCAGCACCAACATTACACTACACAGGTAACACCCAGACACACCCACACAGATGGTGCTCCAGCACCAACATTACACTACACAGGTAACACCCAGACACACCCACACAGATGGTGCTCCAGCACCGCTATTATATTACACAGGTAACACCCAGACACACCCACACAGATGGTGCTCCAGCACCAACATTACACTACACAGGTAACGCCCAGACACACCCACACAGATGGTGCTCCAGCACCGCTATTATACTACACAGGTAACGCCCAGACACACCCACACAGATGGTGCTCCAGCACCAACATTACACTACACAGGTAACACCCAGACACACCCACACAGATGGTGCTCCAGCACCGCTATTATATTACACAGGTAACACCCAGACACACCCACACAGATGGTGCTCCAGCACCAACATTACACTACACAGGTAACACCCAGACACACCCACACAGATGGTGCTCCAGTATTGCACTACACAGGTAATACCCAGACACACCCACACAGATGGTGCCCCGGCACCAACATTACACTACACAGGTAATACCCAGGACACCCACACAGATGGTGCACCTGCACCAGTATTGCACTACACAGGTAACACCCAATGTCTGACCATTATGAGGCAAGTCAACAGATGAGACACTGCTGTTGTGGCCAGTGACCTCGTTGGTGGTCAGTGGTGTCTGTTCGGACCCCGTTGGTGGTCAGTGGTGTCTGTTCGGACCTCGTTGGCGGCCAGTGGTGTCTGTTCGGACCTCGTTGGCGGCCAGTGGTGTCTGTTCTGATCTAGCATATGCAGAACATCGCCTTCTAAGCTCCCTACGGACTTCTTCTTCTTCTTCCTCGTTCGCCATCCCGTTAGATGAGCAGCCCGGTGTCCTCGATGAAGGCTGCCGTCCGTCGCAGCTCCTTCAGGGTGCCGTACAGCTTGGCTTCCACTGCTGTCGTTGTTGACCAGTACTTTTTTTCCTGGATGCTGCATACGTTGTACAGACTTGAAGGATGTGGTCAGTTGTCATTGGTCCCTCACCACAAGGGCACTCTCCACTCTGTCCAATGCCAAATTTTGTGTGCATGTGGTGGAGCAGGCGATTGTGTCCAGTCCTCAGGCGGAAGATCTTGACCTGATCTCGTCGTCCCAGCAAATGGTATGTGTCTTCTGGGTTGTATTTGGGATGCAGGAGGCGCCATTTTATTCCTTGCTGTGCCTTGATGATTGTCCTAATTTCATCGTATGACACCAGGTTGTTGGCCTGCTCCTTCTGTGCATCGTCTTTTGCCAGAATGTCCGCTTTTTCATTGCCTCTGATGCCACAGTGTGCTGGTACCCATTGTATCACCACTTTCTCCGCTCTGGCACTCAGGGCAACAAGGGCTGAAATGAGATGGTTTTGTTCTTTGCAGCGGGAGTTCTTGAGGGCTTGGAGCACGGAGAGAGCGTCAGAGAAGACCACCACCTGCCCTGTTGTTCTTTTGGAGTTCTGCAAGACTGTTGTGGTTGTCTCACAGAGGGCTTCTCGCTCAGCTCGGAAGTTGGTGGAGTATGTTCCTGTTGGAATTGCAATTACTTCATCTCCGTCTTTGTATTGGAGGAAGATTCCAGCTCCACCATCCCTCGTTGCTTCTGTGGCGGAACCATCGTGAAGACATGGCTCCAGTCTTCTGGGGTACTGTTTGCAGATATACCCCATGGTCAGGCTTCTTTGGTGTCCTGTCTTCCTGGGGATGTTCACTGT
>JAFLJL010017934.1:0-13433 GCA_018398815.1 Conus ventricosus
TTGGCAAACTAGACTTTGAGGATTCAGCAAAACTGATTGCTATTATTGCAGCTTCGCTCGCTACGAAAGATTTTCTAGTTAATCAAAAAATAATTCCAGAGAATATAAATATGTAAAAAAATACATTTATAAAAAATGGCTTCACTCGTAATGATGATAGGCAGTGCAGTAGTAAATGCGCTTGCTTTTAGCGGAAGTAATTACGCATTTAGTAAACTGCGGGATGACGGAGAGAGAAAAAGACATAACAAAGCTGTGGAGCAACTAGCTGCAGCACAAGATCACTATGAAAAGCAGAGAATTAAGCAGTTAGATTTTATTAACGACACACTGAAAAAACAGGGACATGCAGCTTACACATTTAAAGATGTTGATCAAGCGATAAAAGAGTATTATCTAGTAACGGGCAAACCAATCGAGACATTGCCCCCACCAAAATTCAGCGACTTTTATCATCCATCAGAAAACAAAAGATGCAAGAAATCGCGTTTATTGCCTTTGGTATGGCCATCGTGTATTTTGTTGCGCATAATATTGGCTGATAAAAAATGAACAAAATCTATTATTCCCCAAAAGGATATTGGAAGGAATAACAGCAATCAAAAAAGCTAAGCCAAGCGGCTGGGGTCAGTGAAAAACCGCGAAGGAATGGTTATCTAAACAAGCGATTTGGCAAATTTATTTACCTGCACCTAGACGAATACAGAGACCACACTTTGTGAATACAATACCGAACGACACCCATCAAATGGATCTTCTATATTTTACCCCCATGATACAATTAGACGAAAAAGATTTAAGTACGCACTCACAGTCATTGACGTAGCTTCAAGATACAAAGATGCGAACCATTAACACAAAAGAGTGCTTCTGCTGTTTGCTGTTTGCTATACAACTGATATACCAACGAGACTCCTTAACTTATCCTCGCATGATTCAAGTCGATGACGGAAAAGAATTTAAAGGCCGAGTGAATCAATTATGTTAAAACATAGAGTTACCATTAGAAGAGGCATCCCAGGAGTTTCACAGATCACAGGCTTTAGTTGAAAACTTTAACAAACATTTAGCTGAAAGGCTTTTCTCCTACCAGTATCATAGAGAGCTTATGACAATTCTCGCAACACAGAATGGGTTAGAAGACTGCCCTCAGTTTTGCGCGCAATGAATAATGAAGAATTTAAAGGGTTAAAACCAGTACAAGCATTCAAAAAACAAATAATAAATGTTGCTGAAGACTCCAGTACACCCAGCAAACTATTACCGTTTGGTTTAAAAGTAAGGTACCTTTATTTGCCAGGAGAAGCAGAAGGGGACACTCGCATCAGGGCAACCGATCCAGTTTGGAGTGTCGATCCATATGAAAAATAAAAGAATTGTAAAAATGAATCCGCCCGTGTATTATTTACGAGAAACTGACACAACAAAACAACCAGCTCCTCAAAGATCTTTTGTAAGGAAGAACTGCAAATAATCCCGCCAGACACAGTTCCGCTTTAATTAATTTTAAATTCACATAAATATATTTAAGTCTAAAATGGAAGCTCAGAAGGAAGCGCAGAACGAAACAGGTATGATAAAGAAAGAGACCGCAGAATTGATTACGAGAATCATATGATACGAGTTCTGCTATTAATCCAAATATTTGTGAGGGTTCAGCAACACATGCTAAACCTCCAGATCACCTACAGCCCAAAATCCCAAATTTTGACTATCAAAAATGGGATAAAGAATAATCTTGAAATAATAAAAAAAATTCGAGCGCATCAAGCAAGCATGAGAAAAAATTTGTCTGAATTGGAGGATGATATGATTGATTTTATAGATAAAGTTGATGAAAAATATGGACCCGAATATATAATTATGCCGTTCTCCAATGCCCCAATTGCATATGAAAACTCTGGATCAACAAATACTCGTTTTGTGTTTGTTCTATCTAATGACTTCTTTGTTATAACGGTTGTGTTGATCTCATGTAGATTAGATCGTAGTTTTACGTTGTCATGATGAAAAGTATGTTTAATTAAACAATGCTTTCTTTATAGTTGTCATGCGATATGTTTGACTGCACAACACTGCGAGATGTTCCTTTGCTTTTTTGATAGTTTTCTCCTGGCTCGAAATACTGTACATTTTCGACCTTAAACCAACAAACTCCTTGATCACCTTTCCAGATAATTCATCCTTCATCTTTCCTAAAACCTTCTTGTTAGTAATTGAATGCAAAGGCGAATCTTTAGGGTAATCGGATGTGTCATACCATCCTGCTTGCCCTTTAGCTACTTCTATTTCCATGTCTTTATAGATGTCTTCAGTAGGGATATCTATAACAAAACTGTCGTATCTGTGTAAAGCACTCTGGACTCTGGATATAGGGGCTTAAAGTAGTCATAAAGAAATTCTAACATCAAAAGCTTTGATAATTCTAAAACAGTAAACCAATAAAAACGGGCTTGTCCAATTTGACTTTCTTTTTTTTCATCATTATACCAAAAAGCTGATCATGAAATCTTCTGAAGTCCTAATAATTTGGTTTTGAAGTCAGCTTAATTGCTTCGTTCTCTTTGGTGACCAATCTAACATCTTTGCGCTTGTGCGGATTCTCCATAGTCTTTCCAAAACAGCTGTTGTTCATCAGCTTGAAAAAGTCTTTTTCTGAGGCATTCGTGGATTTAGTTCTGAGATCAGTGTTCTTCATGATGTATGGTTTCATGAACTGTTCTTGATCAAAAGCAATTATACGATGAACAGCTGTCAACTTCAAACCTAGTCTTAAATATAAATTGTAGAAGTCTGTAATGACAGACATAATTTTTTTGCCTCGAAGATTAGGCACAAGTTTAGGCGGCTCTGTTTTGCCATCTTTAGGCTTTCTGCTGCTAATGGATAGTCATTATGCAGGTCATGGAGTTCATTAGGATATTCTAAGTCAACTTCTAGAATGTATCCACGCTGTTGACCCGGCGTCAAACTGCTCAACCACTTTAATGCCTTTTGAATATTTTTCGGATTGTCTTCTGTGTACATTTAAAGTTGCGTAATGGAAGCGGTTGCACCATTGCCCATCCATACAGATTGTTTGCGTCTAAATACATGAGATAGTTAGACCTTTTACTTGGATCATAGTCGTCCAAGTATTTGTTGTTTGCTTTACAGTAATGATGCGACGCCATACTAATTCCCCACGCAATCCGTTTTCAATCATCTGAATTCATTGGTAGGTCAGACAATAAATTCAATCTGTACTCCAGTAAACTTTAAGAAAGCGTCCCAGCTCATCCCGTGCGCAGAAATATAATGCGCAGGATCCAGGCTATAATGTTTCATGCAGGTCTTCCTATAATTTTCAAAAACGTCCGCCAACAAACATACATCGGCCATCAAGTATGAATCATGATAGTCTCCCATCGTTTTACACTCTAACTTCTGCCACGCATCTTGAGCATGTTGGTAATCAGAATCACTGATTTCCTTTCCTCTGAGACTAGAAAAGAATGCGCCCTTAGGAGGAAGTGATCTTCATCAAACCTTTCCCAACTGTTCATGTATTCATAAGGGTAAACACCCTTTCTAACGAGTGTTGGGTCAAAATATTCTTCCGTTATTGGGCAGGACTTAAGGACATAGCCAGCGACTCTAATGATCCCATCATGTGCTGCATAGAGTCATAAAAAGACATGTTATTTAAAGTGAAACACATGTACTTTTCTGATGACTGTGCAATGCTGTTACCCTGAAGGCGTCGGTTACTGCATTCATTATAAGATGAGATCGTAACCTCGCAATTGTGAAAGAATATAGGCAGCTTCCATGTCTTAGGATCAACTTTAGTTGGAAAGATTGCATTTACTGTGCGCTGCTCCTCTGAACTTCCACTAATGTGATCATGGTCTCTTACTGTTGGATTGGCTTCGTCTGATGAGAGGCCTAAACCACAAATCCAACAATGTGTGGCTGAGTCATACTGTTGTTGATCTTCAGGCGTCATTATGATTTCAGATAAATTCAGATTATTAGAACAATCATTACGCACTTGCTGCATGCGCTGTAAAAATCTTCTAGCCGCATTTGGTTCTCTGTATAATTCTGGCGTTCAATAGCGCCATCCGACCTGACAATAATGAAGGCAAATGAACAAATCTGATGATTACTCATTAAGACTGTTTTTCGAAGTTTTGTGGCGCTGGCCCTCATAAGGAACAATGAGTGATTCGAAGTCTGCGTAAACAACATATGGAGAATTTTGCATCCGTTTCCAGTTCTTAAAACTAACTTTACTGCCTTCTGGGGCGTAATTAGTTCTGTATTACAGTCAACATGGGCCGATACAATGTTTCTGTGTTCGTCTCGCGGCTTGAACAGATGGAATTCTTGTTAAACATTTTCTGCAGAATTCTTGTTTATTTTTTGCTTTGAAGTATGCGTCAATAATCTACTCATTGTTCGTATCAATGTGTAATGTGGTAGCCCTGCTGGCGAAAACATCAGTAGTAAGTCAACATGATTTTTGTCTGGCTCGCCAATCGTTGGGCTGTTCTTAGACACTTTAATGGGCTGTAGATTTGTTTCCTCATCCATGTGTAGTATTAACAGTTATTGGTTTTGTTTTGTTCTTCAAACTGATCAATTTGATCTACGCTAACAGGAAAAGGATATTCCATCGAAGTTAAGATCATTAATGTAATCCCAATAGTTAGACACTCTCTCTGCGTTTTTGCGGGCGTAATGCAGCCTTGCGAAACACACCACATGAAGCATTTGTCGTCTGTATTATTTATGTTTAGAACTGCTTTTTTTGCAACTAATGCTGGGGCAGCGGAATGTAAGCCTTGCCAACAATCGGTGCATACTTAGACTGTTTTAATCTGATCTCTAAGACTTCGCCCTCTGACCAACCAGAGCCTCTCATTTTGGCTTCTTCGGCGGCCACATCAAACTGTGTAAGCAGTTGGTCTGCCCACCGGGTGTTAAGTCATTAGAGGAAAGAATAGTCTGTTTGTTTAGTCGAGACCCAGACTTCTAGATTTTCTTCATTTATTGTTACATAGTCGATTAAACAGCTAACATTACTTTAACTGGCGGGTCTATTGTTAGTTTACCTGGAACTTGAGAAATAGCATGAGCAACACTTGCCTGTACGTTGCTGGATTAATGACTTCTAAATCAATATCTCTCATTGCTCTTGATAAATCTTCTTGCATTGCTTCAAACAATTCGTCCGGTCCTTCATATATTTTATCCATGCTGAGTTTCTTTTCTAACTCAAAATATTTATTTAAATAAAAAAAAATAATTAATCAATATCGATGGTCTTTTTGTGTTTAGACTCATAAACTAAAGTATAAACACCCTTTGGCGTTGTTAATGTGAGCTGTTTAGAGCAGAGTTTAATGTTTCGTTTACTTTTTTAAACATTCCTTTTTTATCTGTTCGGTGGTCTGGCTGTTGAGAAAACTTGTCCTTGCCTTTCTTTGAAGATCAAACTTTTGTCTTTTGTAGTCATTAAAATCAGCCTGTAAACACTAAATTCTTCATCCGTGATGTTTGAGTCATTCTAGTGCTTTATTTATTATTAGATTAAAGGAACTAAGTTTAGCTGTTATTAGTTGAACCATGGCTGTGTGCTTTTGAAGTTTAGATTTTATTTTTTTGCTAGCAGCACCTACAGCTAATGAACACAGGCCGAGAGCTAAAGACAAACCACCTAGAGGTAAAGCTGCGGGTGTGCCTATGCCCGTTGCTAAGAGACCAACACTCGTTCCTGCTGATGCGGCGCTTATAGTCGATGCTCCAGTATTAACATAGGTAACAGCATTAAAGGCAGCAGAATACCTTCGTTTGGCTTTGCTGTATTTTGAAAGGTCTTGCTCTAGTTTTTGGTTGCATTTGTGTAATGTTTGTTAATCTGAAGGTTTTTACTTCAGGGTTTCTATAGCAGCAGAATTGCCTACTATCTCTTCTCTAGGTACTCTTGGATAATTATCAATAGGCATGCTTTTTTAAAATGAAAAAATAATTTAGTATTCTATATAGTTTAATCTGTTATCTTTAATATTCAGCTGTGTATCAATTAATAAAAACAAATGTACATTAAGTGGTTTATCAACATCTTTTTCTTTCTCAATTTGAATGTTTATACGTCTATAACCTTTTCCCACTTCCATGTAACTCATTATCCTCTGTTGACCTTAGGTCAATCCATAAACCGTATTTTGATGTTAAATAATCATCAAGCCTAACACTGTGAAGGTGTAGATCTTTAGACGCAAGGTCTGCTGTTGGACTTCTACCCCTCCCACCCCCAAACAATTTTCTTATTTCGTCAAAATGCTGATAAGGTCCTAAGCCCGCTAGCATAGATTTGGTTAGGACTGCCGTCAATCGAACATTGTACTTTCGTTATTTTGGGATTAAAAAACTTTTCACTTGCTCTTGCGAATGGTTCTTCATCTTCACACAGCAATAAAATACCTTTAAGCGATTTCATAGTGACACTAAGATTAAAATTCCATATAGCGTCTGCCCTGCTTTTAGGATATGTTGAATGATGACGCACTGCTTCGTAATATATTACTAATTGTGACTTATATTGTTGCTCAATTCAGCCTTGCTAAATTAGAGTTGCTAACAACATCAAACTCTAACGAGATGTCAGAAATGCTGTACTTTGCTTCGGTGTCTGTTGATCTGATAACACGTTTGTATTTATTAAAAGTTAGTTCGTATGACAATCTGTCTTGTAATGCTCCTTGAAAGTATGGAGCATGCGCTTTTAACAACTCAAAATCTAGGGAATGGAAAAGCGATTTCCATACGCAAAATTTAGAGCTAAAGCCTTTTTGCTGCTTTTAACATCTGGTGCGAGTTCGGCGTCTATTCTAAGTTTTAGTGCTTCTTCATTGCGATTCCTTGAAACGCAGATCTTCCCTTTCATTCGCGGTTAGCCATAGATCAGAATAGGTTAAAAATATGTCTGCATTGTGTAAAGAAAATATTTCTTGTCCCTCAAGTTTTATAGAAATTTTTCTTAACAATTGCCCGTCCTAAATTCTGGACAACTGTTCTGGTTGGGTCTGTTGTTGAAGCGAGTTCTACTTTAAAAGTAAGTCGTGCAGAGCCTGGCACAATCACTTCATCCGCTCCTAGGTTTGGAAATCTGACAGTAAGAATTTGATCCGCATCAATAGTAGATGGATTATTTGGAACAGTAATATTCCGTTTATTTCCCTTCACGCCTCAGGGCTTTTTCAAGCTTCTATGCGGGCCAAGAATTGAGCATATTCTTGTGACATTTTTATAAAACAAAATAAAAAGTTAATTATTTAAAACATGGCAGGAATTGGAGGTGAAGAAGATTATGATATTGATCCTGTAGATGACATGGATGAAAGGACTCCTTTAACACAGCATCGCTCAGCGCTACTCATTGCATGATGAATTAGTAGAAGGGTGGCAAAGGCGTGAATTAACAGAAAGTAAGGTTAGATCATTATACCAAAGTTAGAACTAGAACCTCCTAAAACTATATACCCTGATGATTTTAAACTAGAAGATAACCATTTGTATTTTATAAACAACGAAGGAGAACGTATTCCGCTTACGTATAAAAAAGACTCATCAAAGTTTGTAAAAAATGGGTACAATTAAACAAAAGCTCAGTGCGAGCGAGCAGAATCGCCTTGGCTTTACTAAACCAAAATTAGATCCGGACAAAGGTGCTAAAGTTCAAAACATACAACAAGTACTCACAACAGATAACCAAATGCAAAACATGAAACCTGAAGATTTAAGTCAAGCAGCGGGCGAAAATAAATCAAGCAATAGAAGCAGAACTCACTGAAGAAGAAGAAACAGCATTAAAAACTATGCACGAACCACCACTGCCCACGCAAGAAATACAGGCGTCTATGAGAGAATTAAAAGCCCTTGATCGTGCTTTAAGAACCATCAGAGGGGAATAAGTAAACAATCAGCAAAACTAACTGAACTAGATAAGCATATAGAAAAAGAAGAAAAAAAACTCGCTGAGGCTAACGAGGCCAACTTAAGGAGCGATGTTAAAGAAAAAATAGAACAAAGACTACATGAACTTAAAGAAGAAAGATCAGCAAGACTAGAAGCGTTGTCTACTAACCGAGAAGACTTACGAACTCAAGTGAGCAGAATAAGAGAAACTATCCAAAGAATTTTATATGAAGACACAACACTAGCAGAACGAATAAGAACATTGTTTAGAGAACAAGGCGTTACATTAGCGAGCGTTATAACGGCCTTAGGATTTGCAATAAGTACACTGGTGATGGCTATTACGGGCGGTGGTGGCCAAAGTCCAGTGCCTCCACCGCCATCGCCTCCATCACCACCTGATAAATCATGGGTAAAAAAACAGCTTGATCATCTTGCGAGTTTATTAAAAAAATTAGCTGGTAAAGCTATAGACTCTTTACCTGGTATATTAGGGAGTGTCGTTAGTTGGCTTTTGTCTACTGCAAGCAAAGTAGTTAGCTTTATGGCCGAGCACTTATGGACATTAGTTCTCTTAATAGTTGGGTTAATATTTAATAAGATAAAGACTGAGTAATCCTAGGCCAGTTAATACAACAACAAGCGCTGTCTTTTCATATTCATGGTCATCGCGAACAAAGTCCACGTCTTCAACGGTCTCTGGGCTTTGAACCTCAGGGATTGGATGACTTAATCTTGGGTGTTTTTTTTATTGTTTGTAATATTACTGGCTCAGAATTTATGTCGTTTTTCCCAACCCTTCTGTTCATTGCCTGCTATAATGATTTCATTATTATAGTTTATTATTGTACCTATCTGGAGTCTGAGGTCAGAAGGCAGCATGTATAAACCAGTGCCAACAGCAAAGTCTACTTTTGATCTTGCGTATGTAAAACATTTTGGTACCTTTCTATACTTGAATCTAAATCAACTGTAGAATTAATGGCGTTCTCTAAATTTGCTAAGTATTGTTTTTGTGCATCCAAACCAGTGAAGAATCAGTTATGCTCGATCTCGCCTGTGCCTGCGAACCTAGCAAACACCAAACGTAAGTACGAATAGAGTCGTTTATTCGTTCTATTCCCGCTCCAGTTAGGCCCTTAGAAGTGTCCAAGATAAATGTTGTCCATGCTGTTTTATGCTCTTGCTCTATGGACCCGAGGTGAACACCTGTGCCTGAAGAGAAAGATGTTAAAGGAGGATTCCACTCATAGTTATACTTTCTGTGCACCCCCCAAAGATAAAGGGTGCCTAAGCCATGATTGCGGTCCAACTTTTGTCTAAAGTCTGTCTTAACATTAATATTGAATTCGTTACAGATCCTTTCAAAAGCCTTCATGTCTATTCTGTTGCTGAATGGATTAAACGGTTTGTCATTTGGTAATGGTGCTTGCAGTTCAGTCAAAATACGTCTGAAGGTGTAATAAAAATGAAATCTATACACTGACCTCACCAAAGGATCAGGATGATTTAAATGATCAGCATACGATACTCCACACCCGGTTTGATGCACAAAACACAGCAAGTTTAACTGGTTCTGATAAAACTGCATTGGATGACTAAACCACACTTTGGGATGTAGTCTTTTTTAATAGGGGGGTTAAGATATCTGCTTAATGGAGTACTCACCTTTTTATGAAAGGTGTCAGTCTGGGTCACAGAAATGACAAGAGTATCAGTTGTTATATTTTTAAGATTGTAGTGCGGCCCAACAGAATATTTTGCTTTAGTATTATATTTGAACGCACTCATTTTTATTTCGTTTAAAAAAATGCTTGTAACAATAACAACCCAAGACCGCCCTTCGTTTTTAGAACATGCTGTTAAGAATGATTGCGGAACCAAAATGGTCGCACTCCATGAAATATTTTACAAAGTCGTATGGTTTAATATAACTGAATCTAAGAAGAAGTAATAAGATTCTAAAAGTTGACAAATCAGGGGACAAAGTTACCCAGTTAACCATACCTGATGGTTATTACGGGTTTTGCTCACTAAAAGAAGCAATGAGTAACTTCAACATTACTCTCAAACTTAACAATGCAAATTTGACAACAATGTTAACATTCAAACCTGAAGAAGAAGTAGTACATTACCTTTTTGATGTAGAGCTAGCTAAAATGTTAGGCTTTGAAGCTGACAATCATAGATTTAGAGTTACACCAGACGAAACTACTTATGAGGGAGAAAATCCGCTCGATCTTGCATTACATTCATTACTCTATGTTCATTTGGATGAGCTGAGCACTGATGAAAACTTATATGATGGAAGACCCTCCACTGTTTTAAGAGCTCTTCCGTCAGGGAAAGCTGCACATTGCGATTATGAAATTATACAATTCCCTAATTTACAGTTTAAAAGATTAGTTTGTGGGAGGGTCGGATCATTTAATATAAAGATCACAGACAAAACAGGGAAAGTCGTAAAATGTGATAACCTGCACATTGTTTTGGAAATAAAAATAAACTTTACTAAAAAATGTCGCGGGGGCCAGAAGAACCGGGAGTTACATTAACGCCTGTGAGGTGTATAACCCTTAGAATTAAAAGACCTTGCAGACGTTGCGGACTTTGAACAGAATGGTGAGATAGGCGTTTTGTATGGTTTTGAGTACACTAAAGATGGTGATTATAAACGCAAAGAGGTTGGCGACAGCAAAAAGTTTCCTAAACTAGAACAGCTGCGCAATCTAGAAGCAAATAATGTTGGCCAGTATGAATATAAAATAGTTCGAAAACCTGACCTCAAATGGCACTTAGAACCATATTTAGAATGGGACATAAAATTTGAATTCATAAGCCCATTTACATTTTTTAGCCGTCAAAAAAGTTTCAGAAAAGCATTCAACTCTGGCTCTTTACATGTAAGTCTTATGCCAGAGGACAATAGTCGGAAAGAGATTGAAATAAAGCCGTATGGGAATAAACAGTACATCCTCCACAGAAGAGAAACGGTTTTAAAGGAAGCTTCTACAAAATTACAGTTCATTCCGGAAATGAAATTAGGAGATGCGTTCACAATGATATTTGAAATTTCTGTCTTAAAAGATAAGGGGAGGGATGGGGTTGTGGGCGTTAGTGACGTCCTTCTAAAAGGAATTCTAATTAGCTGGCAAAACTTAGACGTTGAAAAACTTAAAGTTACTGTCGTCATTCTTCACAATGGCGAGGATATTAAGGTCATAACAACAAGCAACAAAATCAATATTAGTCTAAATAGAAACAATCTTACAGAACTGAATTGGATTAATCTTACGCATTTAGGCCTCATAGGATTTTATTATACTGAACAGGTTTTGACGGAGAGCATGATAAAAATAATAACTGGATTAGATTAAGTTCTGTTATAAAACTATGGAGCAGTTAAACTTTATGACAAAAACCCCTCATTGTTCATTAATTTGTGGACAAACTGGTTGTGGGAAAACAATATTTGTCCTCAACCTATTACAAACAGTTTATCGTTATAATTTTGCTCATATTGTGATTTTCTGTCCAACGCTTGAATTTAACAAAGCATATTATGATAGAAGGTTTATATGGACAGATGATGACATATATTTAGTTGATCCTAGCAATAAGCTAAGTGAGTGTTTAGAATACTTTTATAAATTTTTTAAGGGAACGCAGACACTATTTATTATAGATGACTGTTCGGCAGAAAGAGACATAGTTAAAAAAGAAACGCTTTGTCAAAACTAGCTTTCAGTGGAAGACATGCTGGGATAAGTGTGTGGATTTTATGTCAGAAATATAACTCGGTTTTAAAAGACTTTAGAGAACAGTTAAAGACTGTAGTTTTATTTCACATGAAAGACAGAGACGCATTTGATGAATGTATGCGTGAAAATGATGTTATTGAAAATGACCAGGAAAAACACAGGATTAAGCAAAAACTAAAATCTGAAAAGTTTAGTAAATTAGTATTAAAAACGGATAATCCTACACAGTATGTTTGTTTGTAGATAATCGTTATTTTTTGGTTATTGAAGTCTTACTTGTTAGAGAACAGGAAAACACGGATTCTGGAGTCAACCGGTCGAAACTGGTTGAGACCGGTTGAGCCAGAATCCGTGTTTTCCTGTTCTCTATACTTGTTGTCACAACCAAGTGAATTAATGAAAGGGAGAAGAGATTTATGAATCAAAACCATAATGCCTCCAGAACATCTCCCATGCATTGCCAATTTTACAGCAGGTTTGAAAAATATTTCATGATCATGAAAAATGTTATCATCAAAATTTTCTACAAACGTTTCTACTAACGATACAAAATCAAAGGAAGAAACAAAGTTAACCAAATCTGCATCATTCAATTTTAATAATGAACCACACACATTCCAATGCAAAAATGATATTGTATTTACAGGAGTATCTACGTTTCCAGAGTTTTCACTCAAACAACTGTTTCCATCCGTGCCACTTGCATAGCTTTCATCACCCGTTCGCTCAAGGTCATGGAGATTGTCATCCGTTTCTTTTGATTCCTTATTACTGTTTTTACACAACCCATCCGTTTTACGTTTGCTTTTATACTTACTTACATTTCCAACTATCACAGACTTAAAATTTTCACAACCATCATCAGAGTATATTTCCTTACCATGAGTATGAGATCCGTTATTTTTATCATCATTTTTGTACTCCCAGTTCTCAAAGAACAGGGAGTACTTTAGAATGGGAACGAAGAAATGCTGTGTGTGTGCGTGTGTGTGTGTGTGTGTGTGTGTGTGTGTGTGTGTGTGTGTGTGTGTGTGTGTGTGTGTGTGTGTGTGTGTGTGTATCTGTGTGTCCATGGTCAAAATGTGTTCCACTCGCTCCAGACAAAACTACTGGGTCGATCTTTCTGCAAATGTTAGGCATGTTCATTATGGGTCAAAGATGATGCCCAACGTTTTAGTTTACCGTTACAGCCGTTACTAACGGCTGTAACGGCCTGTAACGCTTTTTCTTCTTTATGGAATATCTCCGAAAGTACCTGGCCGATCTTTGTGAAAAATAGCAGGTATGTTCATTATGGGTCACGGATAATGCCCGATGTTTTAGTTTACCCGTTACAGCCGTTACTAACGGCTGTAATAGTCTGTAACGGTTTTTCTTCTTTTCTAGAATATATTAAAAAGTACTTGACCGATCTTCCTGAAAATTTGCAGGTATGTTCATTATGAGTCACAGATGATGCCCGATGTTTTAGTTTGCCGTTACAGCCGTTACTTACAGCTGTAACGGCCTGTAACGCTTTTTCTTCTTTATGGAATATCTCAGAAAGTACTTGGCCGATCTTTGTGAAATTTAGCAGGTATGCTCATTATGGGTCTCGGATAATGCCCGATGTTTTAGTTTACCCCGTTATAGCCGTTACTAACGGCTGTAACAGCCTGTAACGGTTTTTCTTCTTTATAGAATATCTCAAAAAGTACTAGGCCGATC
>JAFLJL010017934.1:13533-23533 GCA_018398815.1 Conus ventricosus
TTTCAGAAAAATTGTAGGTATGTTCATTATGGGTCAGGAATAATGCCTGATGTTTTAGTTTACCGTTATAGCCGTTACTAACGGCTGTAACGATGTAACGCTTTTTCTTCTTTATGGAATATCTCAGAAAGTACTTGGCCGATCTTTGTGAAATTTAGCAGGTATGTTCATTATGGGTCTCGGATGATGCCCGATGTTTAGTTTAGCCCGTTATAGCCGTTACTAACGGCTGTAACAGCCTGTAACGGTTTTTCTTCTTTATATAATATCTCAAAAAGTACTAGGCCGATCTTTCAGAAAAATTGTAGGTATGTTCATTATGGGTCAAGAATAATGCCTGATGTTTTAGTTTACCGTTATAGCCGTTACTAACGGCTGTAACGTCCTGTAACGCTTTTTCTTCTTTATAGAATATCTCAGAAAGCACTTGGCCGATTCTTTCTGAAAAATTTGTAGGTATGTTCATCATAGGTCACGGATGATGCGCGATGTTTTAGTTTACCGTTACGCCGTAAGTAACGGCTGTAACGGCCTGTAACGCTTTTTCTTCTTATGGAATATCTCAGAAAGTACCTGGCTGATCTTTGTGAAAATTAGCAAGTATGTTATTATGGGTCACGAATGATGCCCGATGTTTTAGTTTACCCCGTAAAAGCCGTGCTAACGGCTGTAACGGCCTGGTAACGGTTTTTCTTCTTTATAGAATATCTCAGAAAGCACTTGGCCGATCTTTCTGAAAATTTGTAGGTATATTCATTATGGGACACAAATAATGTCCGATGTTTTAGTTTACCGTTATTCTGTTACTAACGGCTGTAACGGCCTGTAACGCCTTTTCTTCTTCATGGAATATCTCAGAAAGTACTTGGCCGATCTTTGTGAAATTAGCAGGTATGTTCGTTATGGATCAAGGATGATGCCTGATGTTTTAGTTTACCGTTATAGCATTACTAACGGCTGTACGGCCTGTAACGGTTTTTCCTTTTCTTTATGGAATATCTCAGAAAGTAATTGGCCGATCTTTGTGAACATTAGCAGGTATGTTCACTATGGGTTACGGATGATGCCCGATGTTTTAGTTTACCGTTATAGCCGTTGCTAACGGCTGTAACGGCCCGTAACGCTTTTCTTCTTTATGGAATATCTCAGAAAGTACTTGGCCGTTTCCTTGTGCAAATTAGCAGGTATCTTCATTATGGGTTACGGATGATCCCCGATGTTTTAGTTTACCGTTATAGCCGTTACTAACGGCTGTAACGGCCTGTAACGGTTTTTCTTCTTTATGGAATATCTCAGAAAGTACTTGGCCGATATTTCTGAAATATGTAGATATGTTCATTATGGGTCACGGATGATGCCCGATGTTTAAGTTTACCGTTAGAGCCGTTACTAACGGCCCAAAATGGTTTTCTTCTTTATGGAAAATCTCAGAAAGTTCTTGGATGATCTTTCTGAAAATTTGTAAGTATGTTCATTTTAGGTCACAGACGATAGCCGATGTTTACCAGGATAGCCATTACTAACGGTTACACGAGCCCCAAAACGATTGTTCCTCTTTATGGAATATCTCACGCGTATTCAGGATAAACTGGGAGTACGTTTATATACTTTGCATCTTGTTAGATGTACAATTAGCAGGTAAACTCGCACAGTACGCTTCGATTTCCATATGTTCCCCGGTCATGTTGTCACCCTTACAATCCATTTCACTCCCAGCGATATAGTCACCTGTCACACAGTCATATTTGGGCTGTTCTATCTAGTCACATAGTCCCCAGTGTCAGTCTCACTTTCACCATCATTGACAGATACATTTCCTGTTGCACTATCACATCTACTTTCAGTGCATTTCGAAATCTCACAACACATAGCACAATTATTTACAGTATTAGCATATGAGGTGGTATTTCTTTTAATATTCTCTTCATCATTATCGTCAAGGCTTACCATACAAGAAACACTATCATTTGACAAATCATACTTTACATGTTCATTTGACACCCTGACACGACCGATGCCATTCACATGGCGAAGTTGTTCAACGTTCGAGCAACGCGTGCTCTGCACGGACACATTGCACGCCGGTTTTAACTCGGCACAGTTCACTGACCCACTAACTCTTCGCGGTCGTGCATATTCTTCCCTGACATCATGAGGTGACCTTATATTTTTTATACCTGTTGAACCTTGTAGGCAGAACAATTTCAAATTACAAGGCCAGCCGTATCTTCATTTCAGTGGAACAAGATTATCGCTGCCGTCTAGACCATACTTAGTTCCTTCAATAACAAGATGGTCATAGATCATGAACGCCTTTTTTTTTTGGCTTCTGGCTAACTTCAGGTGTGGTGATAGCTTTCTTCTAATCTCCCTCACTCTGACAGAAAAGTCTTCACCAACAAAAATCTGTGTATCCTTTAACTTCCTTTTTGCTCGCAAAATCATCTCTTTATCTTTATAAAAGGTACATCGCGCAATAATGGGGGAGTCTGACCTAGAGTTTAAGCGGTGTGTTTCTCAAGAGACGGTCGACAAGTCACGCTTTATGCGCCCTGCATAGTTATAGGGTTTTCTCTGTTTCTGTGTAGAGCACAGTGTTGGCCATTGACTGGTGACTTTGTGACGGACCATGCCATCCGTTCCGCTGACTTTTAGACCAGTGTGTGGTCAGTTTGCTCTGGTATTTGGAGCGTTTATGGCAAAACGATCTAGATTTCTTGCTTCCATGCGAGTAGCCATTTTGAAGCCCAGATCCCGTACCGACGGTGTCATGGTAGGAGTGCTCCTCTTCCTACTCTACTTTGGGAATTTAATTCACCAGTGTGGGGACGTGGAGCTCAACCCTGGCCCTGGCCCGAAGACCACTGGCAGCAAACGACAGACCTGCCTGGACAGCTCAGGGACTGGAGCACGCAGGGACAGTGTGGACAGGACAGGATCAAGGAATTACACGGCATCTACCCACTCCAAGGAGCCCACCCTGAAGGACTTGATGGCAATGTTGAGCGATGTGAAATGTAAGTGTAAGCAGATGAGTGAAAATATGAAAGAGGTGAAAGGAGTGTGTGGCAGCATTCAATAAGAAATCATGTCTCTCAAAACTGAAATTTCTGATTTAAGACAGGAAAATGAACATTTAAAATGCGAAAACAATAGACTGAATCAGAAAGTTGAAGCTCTGGACAAAAAGGTGGATGCTCTGGAGGGTCGTTCCAAACGAAATAACATCATTGCTGTTCATGGCATTCCACGCAGGAGGGTCGTTCCAAACGAAATAACATCATTGCTGTTCATGGCATTCCACGCAGGAGGGTCGTTCCAAACGAAATAACATCATTGCTGTTCATGGCATTCCACGCAGGGAACGAGAGAACTGGCAGGACTGTGAAGCTCTTGTACATGACATGGTCACAGATAAGTTAGAAATTACCAAAGACGTTGAATTTCAAATTATAGAATGAGTGAGAGAAACATGTTTTGAAACTTGTATTAGGATTGCTTTACAATGCGAATTTCACCCAGGGAAAAAAATTGAAATAATCTAAATGGGGAGGGATGGGGGGGGGGGGGGGGGGGGGGCATTTTCAGCCAGTACCAGTTTAACTCCCGTGGAGTTGAAATCGCCGCGTGCACAGAATGACACCGACCCCTTGCCTGCCCGCCCCATTTTCAAATTGTAGAATGACTGAGAAAAATATGTTTTGAAACATGTATTAGTGATGCCTTACAAAGCAAATTTCACTCAGCACTCTGAAAATCTAACACTATAGAATCTCAATAGATAAAGCAGAAGTGTGTGTGTGTGTGTGGGGGGGGGGGGGGGGGGTGGGGGGGTCATATTCGGACTGTACCATTTTAACTCCCGGGGAGTTAAAATAGGCACATGCCCAGAATTGCCCCATTCCCCCTCCCAGCTCAAATTATAGAATTATTTAAAGAGAGAGATAATTTGAAACTTGTATAAGGTATGCTTTACAAAGCAAATTTCATCCAGCACGCTGATAATCTGACACTATAAAATCTCAAGGAATTAAGGAGGGGGGAGGGGGGGCATCTTCAGCTTGTACCATTTGACTCCCGGGGGGGGGCTAAAATAGGCACGTGCCAAGAATGACCCCTCCCCTCCCCACCCCGTTTTCAAATTATAGAATGAGTGAGTGAAATATGTTTTGAAACTTGTTTTAGCGTTGCCTTAGAATGCGAATTTCACACAGGAAAATAAATCTGAAATAATCTTAATAAGGGGGTTGGGGGGCGGGGGGGGGGGGGGGGGGGGGCATATTCGGCCAGTACCATTTTAACACCCGGGGAGTTAAATAGCCACGTGCACAGAATGTCACCCCCCCCCCCCCCCCCCCCCCCCCTTGCCTCCCCGCCCCATTTTCAAATTGTAGAAAGATTGAGAGAAATATGTTTTGAAACATGTATTGGTGATGCCTTACAAAGCAAATTTCACTCAGCACTCTGAAAATCTAACACTATAGAATCTCAAGAAATAAAGGGGAAGTGTGTGTGTGTGTGTGGGGGGGGGTCATATTCGGACTGTAGCATTTTACCTCCCGGGGAGTTAAGACAGGCACATGCCCAGAATGACCCACTCCCCCTCCCAGCTCCATTTTCAAATTATAGAATTATTTAGAGAAAAATGATTTGAAACTTGTATTAGTTATACTTTACAAAGCAAATTTCATCCAGCACTCTGATAATCTGACACTATAAAATCTCAAGGAATAAAAGGGGGGGGGGGAGGGGGATCTCATTTTCAGCTTGTACCATTTTGACTCCCGGGGAGTTAAAATAGGCACGTGCCAAGAATGACCTCCTCCCCTCCCCACCCTGTTTTCAAATTATAGAATGAGTGAGAGAAGTATGTTTTGAAACTTGTCTTAGCATTGCTTTGCAATGCGAATTTCACCCAGGAAATAAAAAATCTGAAATAATCTGAATGAAGGGGGGGGGGGGGGGGGTTGTCATTTTCGGCCAGTACCATTTTAACTCCCGTGGAGTTACAATAGCCACGTGCACAAAATGACATCCCCCCCTCTCCCGTGTTGCCTTTCCGCCCCATTTTCAAATTATAAAATGATTGAGAGAAATATGTTTTGAAACATGTATTAGTGATGCCTTACAAAGCGAATTTCACTCAGCACTCTGAAGATCTAACACTATAAAATCTCAAGAAATAAAAGAGGAAGGGGAGGGGGGGGGGCATTTTTGGCCTGTACGAGTTAAAATAGGCACATGCCCAGAATGCCCCCCCCCCCCCTTAACCCCCCCTCCCATCCCATTTTCAAATTATAGAGTTATTTAGAGAAAAATGTATTGAAACTTGTATTAGCAATGCTTTACAAAAAAACTTTCATCCAGCACTCTGAACTTCTAACACTTAAAATCTCAAGGAAAAAGAAATAAAAGGGGGGGGGGAGGGGGGGGGGGCATTTTCGGCCTGTACCATTTTTACTCCTAGGGTTTTGAAATGACCCCCCCCCCCCCCCCCCCCCCCCCCATTTTTAAATTATAGAATGATTGAGGGAAATATATTTTAAAATTTGTATTAGTGATGCCTTTCAGCTGCATCATGAAAATTTAAGGACGGTTAATCAGCAACAACTTTGCCAAAGAAGACGTTGATAATGCCGTTTTCTGGATGTTTGCTGACCGTCAAAAACATCAACACATGTATGAGGGTAGACAACCAGAACCAAGTATCGTTACTATATTTAAATAGTAAGGATACTTAGTTCTGGTTGTCAACCCTTAGTTGTTAGCCTCTCAAAAGGGTTTTTCTGATCTTTTGTATGTCTTCGTCATCTTATTTTAGACGCATTTTCTGCTCTTCTTTGTGGAACTGGACAGGCTTAGCATTCTTTCTCTTCTTTCATCTCTTGCATATCATGAATGATTTGCATCAGGGTGCTGTGTGAGTCTGCGCAAACAACCAGTGTTGACTCATTCAGTATTGATCTGATGATCCCAGATGGGCCATGACCGTAACACATGTAGGTCATCTCGATGAACTGGTTTGACCCTATGCCATTCCACAGTCCTGCTTCATGGCGCGTGACATGTTCTCCAGCCATTTTCAACATTTGGATGCAATCGCTGCGTGGAAGCCAGATAGTACAACCGTTAGTGTGCATACTTGAAGTGAGCTGCTGCGAAGAATATGGCATCATATTTCAACAGCAAACGAGTGGAGCTGCCACTCACCTGCCCTCTCTGCCCTGACAAACACCATGATGATGAACACAGCTTCCATTAGCGTTGCACCCAGAGCTTTGTTGTCCTGCTAACCGACCTGAGTTCTGCAAGCAGTTTTGACAGATTTGTCATGGTGTGGATGTTTGGATGTGACAGTGTATTCAACAATTCTTCAGCAACAAACGTAAGGGCCCGGACCCTCTGGGGATACTTTGTTTTTCAGAAAGCAGCTTGAAAAATGACCAGTGTTACTTTTCAAGTAGCAATGACATCCCTTTAAATCTTCTGATGATCGTTTTAAAGCTTATCATTAAAATTTTAATTACAAAAACAATTACCACACAACATACACATTCACACACACACACACACACGCATACACACACACACACACACACACACACACACACACACACACACACACCACACACACACACACACACACAAAACACACACACACACACACACACACGCACACCCACCACCTCTCGCGCAAGCACGCCTGATTAGGCATACTTTGCGCGCTTCGTGCATGTTGCGCACTTTGCAGGCATGCGCGCTACCAACCACAATGTTCGCGCAACGTCCCAAGGAGGGCTGTTGCAACAAAGTCAACATGAATCGACTGACGCAGAAACATCCGAGTTATCTGGGGAAAAAAAAAACAAAACAAACACACACACACACACACGCTGATTTTGGACCCTGCTTATTTTGCGCGCTTTGTGTACATCGCAGGCTTTGTGCGCTAGGCCTACTTACCGCAATGTTCGTGCGACATCCAAAAAATGTCTTATTTCAACAAACCCGACGCGAATTGACTCAGAACACCCGAGTGATTCGCGTGAAAACCGCCAATTTCATATTTCCGGGCGCTCACAAGCGCGCTACCAACACGAGTGTTCCATTTTCGTAAATTGCGGTTTTCCAATGAGTCTATTGCCAAAAAAAAAATAAAAAAAAAAATAAAATGAAAAATAAAAAATACCGACACAAATCCATGCAGAAACAGCCGAGGTATTAGCGATTGAAAGTGTTTCTGACACATTTGTCTTTTCCATTTATATGTGTGACAATTTTGGGCCAGCCAACTGACCGACCAACCAACTGACAAAGTGAGTTATAGGTTTGTTGCCACAAACAAAAAGAGTCATCAGAACTTATCCAAACATTGTTAATAACAAGAAAAAAATCTGCTAACGAAAGAAAATCTTTGCTCCCATTGGCGCCACATTCCAACTTTGGAGGATAGCCCTTTGCAGCATGTCGTACTGCATTAATTCTACCCTATGATGCAGATCACAAAAACATAAGGTCTTTTGGGTTTAATGCTAACAGTTTTCTCACCCATAAAAGGGTCTTCAAGTTGCGAAACGGCAGCATGACGCACCCTCGCAGTAAGTAATGGAGCAGCAATGACGCATCATTGCATCTTTATTGCTTTTAAATCATTTGACCCTGTAGGCCAAATATTGCATACAAAAGGTTTTAACGTGTAGAGCATGCGTGACTTTGGATCTCCCTCTCTCCCACCTCTCTCATAACAGGTTCTTAAATATAATGTCAGGAAGGTGAAGGTTCTATTTGTCTCTATTTTAAACTTATATCACACTAGCGCTCACACGCTTCGACCCGCGCTTTGACGACTCAGCGATTCGCGCTTCCACCCTTGGTGGAGGTTCATACAAAAAGTAAGGACGCCATGACCTTCTGTTAGTAACGGCTATAACGGTAAAGTAACACACCGGGCATGGTCCGGAACTCATAATGAACATACCCACAAATTTCCAGAAAGATCGGCTTTGCACTTTCTGAAATATTCCATGAAAAAAAACATTATAGCCGTTAGTAACAGCTATAACAGTAAAATAACACATCGGGCATGATCCGTGACCCATAATGAACGTACCTTCAAATTTTCAGAAAGACCGGCCCAGTACTTTCTAAAATATTCCATAAAAAAAGAAATACGGTTATGGGCCGTTATACGCAAGGAAAGGCACTGAAATTTAAAAAAAAAAAAATTTATGTGTCGTTCACTTTTATTAATGCTCCTTCTCTGTTTCTGCGTGCAAGGTTTTGGATAATACATCTATCAAACGTTTCTCGTGCTTGATTCTTCTGCGTTCCGAATGACGTTGACAGTGTAGAGGAAAGGATTGAGGGCAGAGTTGAGTGGAAGGACAAAAATGCAATAGCCACGATGACGTCATTTGACACCTGAAATCCCCTGTCCGCCATCAGTCCCAGAACCCCAATGGGGAACCAGCACAGGAAGTCGGACACTACCACAGTGATCAGTCGAGGGCAATAGTAATGTTTTTGGATTCACCAGCTGTGCCTCTGTTTCTCATCATGTTGGACCTCACTGACCAGTAGATGAAACCTTGACCTGCTGCAATGAAAAGAAAGAGGATAAAGTTGAGGCAATGAACACACCAAATGAATAGTCATGGCCAGCAAACTCAGTGCTGGTGATGGGGAGCGGAACGCACATCCCTGTCTGACCATAGAACTGCCAGTTGGTGGTAGCTGGCAACAAAGGGACAGCACCCAGACAGACACCTGTCCCCCACAGGAGCAGGCTGGACACGTGAGCTGATCTGGGAGCAAAGTGAACACTGCTGAAAGGAAACCGCAGCACCAGGAATCGATCTACAGTGATCACACTGACCAGAAATGCTGACACTTTGAGGCATCAGCGATAAGAATCCAACCCCCTTGCAGACATGACTGCTTTTCCATGATAAATCGTTTCCAAATGTAATTCCTCTGGTATACAGCATCCGCCACCCCAATCACCATCAAATACACCCCCCTCAGGAAATCAGAAAAACACAAGTGCATCACAAAAACACCAAAAACCCAAAAGACGTGGCCGACTTGTCAACAACAGTACGGAATAACAGACTGATAGAATTCCCAGCAGAGAGAACACCGCCAGAACAGCCAGGCCTGTCCGGTACAGATCACTTGGTAACAAGTCGTCACAGGACGAAAGCTGGTCTGAAGGAGCCTCACAACCAACAGGATTGAAGTCTTCAGGCAAAAGGCTTGGGCAGCACGTCTTGAAATTGCTGGCTTTCACTTCACGCAGTTGGTCCAGATTGTGGAATAAATCGTGAGGAAATTCGGTCAAAGGGCAATGTCTCAGGTCAACATATTTCAAAGACTTCATTGTATGAAAACCAACGTTCTGTATGTGAGTTAACTGTGTATGTGACAGATTCAAGATATAGAGGTGAGTCAGCTCCTGAAAATGACCTGGATCCAGTGCAGGGATATAAACAGAAGACATATCCAGCTCTTCGAGACTTGCAGAGTGGCGATTGTTGGAAGACTGATTCGTAGATCCAATGGGTTTCTGGCCAGGACCAGGACACGAAGCATTCTCATGTCCATGAATATGTGAGGAGAAAGATGAGTGATAGCGTTATCACTCAAATAAAGGTTGTGCATGTTAGGAAGTCCGGACATTGTGACATTATGCAGGGGAACGTGGGCTAGGCTCAGATAAATGAGCATCTGTTATGCTTTAAAGCCTCCAGCGTCATATTACTTCCGTCCGCGTGCAGATAACGAAGATAGGAATGCTTTTCACCAACAAAAAGACTGGTTGCAGAAAAACGCATGTCCGTAACATGTGCATCCACGTGGACAATGGATATCACATGTCCATTCATCGTCATTTTGTGGACATTGTCCATATTTTTCATCACACATGTGTGAAGCATGCAGACAAAATCTTGGAATCTCTACAGCGATAGTAGCCAGGGCAGGTGGAGTCTTCACAGCCCTT
>JAFLJL010017934.1:26033-36033 GCA_018398815.1 Conus ventricosus
TGAAGTCCTAATACCGTGTGTGGCCACCATTTGCATGGACAACTGCTTGACACCTGCGGCTCATTGAGTGGCCCAGGTGGTTGATGCGTCCCTTGGCATACCAGCCCACACATGGACGATGGCCTGGTGAAGTTGAGCCGCTGTTGCTGGTCGTGGACGCAGGAGGTCCAACCTTCTGCCAAGTTCATCCCAAAAATGTTCTATTGGGTTTAAATCGGGACTGAGGGCTGGCCAGGGCAGCACATTGACGTTGTTATGCTGAAGAAATTGCTGGGTGGCCCTGGCTGTGTGTGGTCTTGCATTGTCTTGTTGGAATGTCCAGTTTAGATGTTGCGCAAAAAAAGGAACGACATGGAGTCTGAGCACCTGGTGGATGTAGCGCTGTGCATTGACACCCTGTCCGCGACCAGGACCAATGTTCTGAGAGATGACTGGTCCTATGGCGTGGTTAATGCCAATTCCACCCCATATCATAACGTTCGGGCCTCCCCAGGGGTTCCGCTCTACCACACAGGAGTCAGCATAGCGTTCACCAGGTCGACGCCATATTCTGACACGACCGTCAGCCATGCCAATACAAAAACGGCTCTCATCTGAGAACAGTATGCGTCCCGACTGCTGCCTGCACCAGTTGATTCGGGCTTTTGCCCACTGCAGCCTGTCCTGCCGGTGTCTTGGTGTCAGTACCGGACCTCTGTGAGGACGCCTACATGCCAGCCCGTTCTCCTGAAGATGCCGCTGCACAGTGTTGAGGCTGATTCATTGCTGGAGATTCCCAGGCACCTGTCGAGCAGTGTTAGCGGCTGTTTGCCGCCTGTCCGCAGATGGGTTCGAACAAAATGGCGATCCTCTCTTGGTGTGGTGACCCGAGGACAGCCTGGCCGGGGACGATCATCAGTGGTACCAGTGACTCGCATTCGGTGCTGCAGACGATAGATGGTCGAGATGTGGACGTTAAAGATTTTGGCCACCTGCCTGGCATCCACACCAGCCTCCAGATGGCCTAGGGCACGATTGCGTTCCTCTGCTCGTAGTCTTGGCATCTCTGTAGCGCTCAGACGGCAAGTCGTTATCTGAACCTTGTAGTGCAGCTTTATAAAGGCTGCATGCCTGCGTACTTGTCGCTGGTTAACTTTATCTCTGCATGGTGTGCACGTGCCTCACATGCAGCAACCAGTTTGCCATTTTTGTTGACCCTCCAATGCCGGGACTGATGTGTTGCTCACACAATTTTTCACTGCACGTGAGTCTTGGACCCAAAAAACTTGCCACAATGGTTCAATATTGTATATTCACCCCTTCTCACCCGAAAAATAGCCTTTCAATTTTTCTCATTTTTTTATGGAAGTCAGTATTATATAATATATATATATATATATATATATATATATATATATATATATATTTATATATATATATATATATAGATCAATGTGATAAAATACCTAAAATGATTTTTAGAGTGCTCAACCCCTTGGGGAGCAACATTTGTTAAAATAAGGTATTGAAATGATCAATCTACAAATTTGTTTCGAGCACGTTGCGCTGTCATCAGGATGTTTTTGGTTTGCCCACCGCTGATGTTATATAGCGTGTGGGCTCACGTTTGCGGTTGTATTGCACGTAGAGAACTGATAAATACCAATTCTAGCTCAACCGCCCTCAACCAGTTTCGGGCGGTTGAGCTAGGAATTGGTATTTATCAGTTCTCTCCTAGTAAACCCTACAAACATGCATACTGTGCAGGATTATCCGTTTTCAATACTAAATTTACTAAACTTTTCAGATTTAGTTTTTGCTTAATCCTGTGTTTTTCCTGATCATTTTCAATAACATCATTTTCACGGATACATTCATCAAATGCGTCTCTGTCTTTCATGTGAAATAAAACTACAGTCTTTAACTGTTCTCTAAAGTCTTTTAAAGTCCACACACTTATCCTAGCATGACAAATCTTATAAACGAAGTAGACAGACAGACAGACAAACACTAGGTAATGGTGGGGTAGGTAAGGCTGGCTGGATCACACCATGTCTTTAATCACTCATTGTCGGCCTGCCTAAGGAAGAAAATTTTCCACACCGCCAGAATACTGCAGAGACCCGTCATTAGGCTGACACCCGATTACTTAATTTGTGGTTTTGGGTCTTATGACTTGGCAAGGTGCAATGCTGCGTGACCGGACATGACGATCTAGACCCAACGCCCCCAACCAGCGCCTCTCAGTTTAACCATGGCTTTCAATGCAGGCGGACGTGTTTTGTTTACAGAGGAACAGCTTCTTGCCATAGATGAACATATGTTTTATTACAACTGTATGGCGGAGTATTTAAACAAAAGAATAGCGATCGATTTTTATTGCCTGCAGTTCTGAATAGCGAGATTTCTATAAGTGGGTGAAAGGATCTTGCTCAGTCATTCCCGCCCGGGGTAAAAGTGATTGACTTTAAAACTTTGGATTGGATTGGCGACAACTGTAGTGTGTGGACATATTTCTGCTGTGCGTGTTAATATCTGATATCTCTCAAAATGGAAAGTGACAATTCTCTCAGTTCGAATGATTCTCAGAATACGCAAGAATTAGACAAACAAATTGAAGAATGCTTGGTGCCTACAACTGGATTGAGTTAAGAACTTGGAAATTTTACATTGCCCGAAGAGTCTACAAGCCAAGAGTCTCCTTTTAATGTGGTTTATCATGGGCAAACTGAAGCAAATTGAAAGAGATGCTACAAATCGAAGAATACAGAAAGTACTGGTCAGAAGCGCGCATATTCCTCTCACATCAGAGCGTCAACAGTCCCAGCCTTAGACTGTGTGTAAGCATCTAAATATAGTAACGATCATGCATGATCGATAGCAAATCTTACCAATTGCTGACGTGATTCTAAAATAACCCGGTTACCTACCTGTAGGCACGCGTAGTCTGATCTCCTCACTGCTGAGGAACCTTTGACCGCTCTAGCTAGAGCGCTGGAAAAACGTCTTGCCACTGTGACCTTTGACCGCTCCAGGGTGGAGCGCTAGTTCTCTCTCACTGCTACGAGAATGCTATCGATCATGCATGATCGTTACTATATTTAGAGTCATGTCATACTACAATTCAGAAAACTTGTCAGGTAGGTAACCGGGCCACTTTCTCCGCCTGACTCAATGTTTCTGATTCTGCTGATTTTCTGGCTCGGTCATTTTTTAGGGAAAACAAAATCTATATGATTAAAAGTAATTAATCCCATGATTAGCGGCGATAATAATGTTCCAAATCTGTAATACAGATCACATCCTAGAGACTCTAATGACTTTGTTAAAACTGGATTCCTGCGTTAAATCATACATAAAGTCTTGTTCAGAATCAATAGGCGCAAATTTACTTACTAGTTTAGTGTACAAACTAAGAACCGTTTGCCTGACACTTTTTACCATTCTTGATCCTAGTTGCGGTTATCATACCTGTTATGATACTTTACAATGTCTTGTGGCGACATCTGTTGAATCTGTTCTATGCTGAATTCATTTCCGAGGAACTGTTTTGTTTTCCCACATGCTGCCAAAGAATACAGTCTTTCCTTTTTGGGCATAACAGCTTGGTCATCAACTTGTTCATTTGTAATCACAAGTTCAGGAAGGTTTAGTAGATCATCGTCGTTCATGTTTTATTACTAAATATAATTATTATTTTATTTTAAAATGAGCACCGAAAAAACTGTTACCAACCTTGTATACCATTCTGCTGTTATTGGTGGCCTAAGTGTAGGATACACAATGCTTGGTAAAAGCCTGTTAAAAATAAAACCGGCTGATCTTGGCAAGCTAGGCTTTGAGGATTCACAAAGCTAATTGCTATCATTACAGCTTCGTTTGCTTCGAAAGATTTTCTAGTTAAGCAAGGAATAATTCCAGACAGTATAAATATGTAAAATAAAAAATACATTTTATAAAAATGGCTTCATTCGTAATGATGATAGGCGGCGCTGTGGTTAATGCGCTTGCTTTTAGCGGAAGTAATTACGCATTTAGTAAACTGCGGGATGACGGCGAGAGAAAAAAGACATAACAAAGCTATGGAGCAACTAGCCGCAGCACAAGACGCCTATGAAAAGCAGAGAATTGAGCAGTTAGATTTTATTAACGACAAACTGAAAAAAACAGGGACATGCGGCTTACACATTTAAAGACGTTGACCAGGCAATAAAAGAATATTTTCTTGTAACAGGCAAACCAATCGAGACATTGCCCCACCAAAATTCAGTGACTTTTATCAACCATCGGAAAAAAAAAGATGCAAGAAATCGTGTTTTATCGTCTTTGGTATGACCGTTGTGTATTTTTTTGCACATAATATTGGCTGAATAAAAATAAAAAAATTAATTATTCGCCAAAAGATATTGGAGGGAAAACCGGCAATTAAAAGCAAACCCAACGGGAGTCAGTGAAAAACAGAAAAAAGAATGGTTATTAAAAAAAGCGTTTTGGAAAATTTATTTACCCCCCCTTAGACAAATTCAAAGACACACTTGTGAAACAATACCGACGACCCCCATAAAATGGATTCTTTTTTTCCCCCATGATCGATTAGACAAAAAAAGTTTTAAAGTACCCTCACAGTCATTAAATAGCTTAAAGATACAAAGTGCGGAAACCTTTAAACACAAAAGAGGTTTCTGCTGTTACGTGCTAATATCAGATCAATTTTATTTTCATATTTAATTCCTGAGTGAACCCCAGGCTCCGCTTTACAGTGCTAGTTCATGATCAATTTATATTCCTATTTAATTACTGATGCCCCCCCAGTGCCGTTTCAGTGCTAGCTTCTGATCAATATTCGGGCTCAGGAAAAGAACGTGTAAAAAACGTATACTCATGATTTGACAAAGGAAAAAGTAAAGGGTGTTTTCTATCATTAAAAAAGTAATATACACTAAAATATAATGTTCTGTGACAAAACCAATTATCATGCCTCTAGCTTCATGTAAGATTGGAGGGTTTCAAACCAAAGACGAATAAGACGATAAAGAGAGAGGGAAGGGAGGCGGGGGGGTGGTGGTGGGTGGGGTGGAAATCCCCAAACTTATGTCAAGAGAACGCTGCCTTCTGGCAGGCCCCCGGTCTCTTCGCGTCTCCGTCATCAGTAACCTTTGTAAAGCAAAACAACAACAAAAATTATCAAAACAAAAAACAAAACAACAACACACACAACCCCCCACACACACACACACACACACACACAACACACCCACACACACAAAAACACACCCACACACACAACAACAAAAACCCACACACACCCACCACCCCCACACGCCCCCGCACGCACGCACGCACGAAACGCACGCACCCGCACGCCGCTACACAACACACACACACACACACACACACCACACACACACACACAAACACCACACACACACACAAAAACCCACACACACCGTGCGGCGAAAACATTGCAAAAAAATACCTCAAAATTTTGCGGATAAAAATCATAAACTAATAAGTGCCTATGCCAAATCTAAAATCGAGCTCTGGAACAAATCCTAACTTTGCTCACTAAAAAAATTTAAATGATTAAACAAACTACCATCATAGGAAGAACCGCATGCACATTATGGCGAAAAAAAAAACAAACAAAAAACAAAAACAAAAAATAAACACCGAACGCGAAGTGAAAATTTAAAAGCTATTCAGTGTGCGATGTAAGAATGAACGATTTTTCGAAAAACTTTTTCCTTCACGTACCCAACTCTCTTTTTCTCTTTCTCTCTCTCTCCTCTCTTCCTCCTCTCTCTCTCTCTCTCCTCTCTTCTTCTCTTTTTCTCTCTCTCTTCCTCTCTTTTTCTCTCTCTCTCTCTCTCTCTCCCCTCTCTCTCTCTTTTCTCTCTCTCTCTCTCTCTCTTATCAGGGCATATTTTTCCCAATTAAAAAAAGAAGTAGTAAACCCGGAAAAGAAACAGGAGGAACCCGGGCCCCACGTCGCTGAACCTCCTCCTGAAAGTCTGCCGCTGAGTGAGAGCCTCAGACATAGGACTCCACTCCCCATCAAGCATAGCCTCAGAACAGTCCCCAAGCCCAATCATTACGTATGCTCAGAGACTTGTCTCCACCCCCCACTATTACGTAGCCCAGGACATGTTTCCCCACGCCCACATCTTAAAGTACCCTCGAGCTGTCTCCCACCCCCACTTTTTACAGTGGGTCAAGTGGCTATTCCCACACCTTACGTGTGCCTCGGCTTCTCCACCCCCACATATTAAAAAGGGTCAAAAATTTAAAGGTCCTTTCCCCACATCTTAAGAAATCCCGAGAATGTCACCATCCCCACATCATTACGCATGCCTAAAGGGACGCCCCACCCCCCAAAATTTTTGGGTGCCTCAGGGGTAGGTGTCCTACTCCCAACATTAGGGTGCCTCAGGGGTAGGTGTTATGCAACATCATTAGAGTGTGCCCGAGGTGGTGTCCTACCCCCACACATTAGAGTGTTTCCTCAGAGGTAGGTGTTTATTTCCAACATCATTACAGTGTGCTCAGGGGAGGTGTCACTGCCCATCTTTACAGTGTCCCTCAGGGGAGTGTCCACCCCAACATCATACGTGTGCTCAGGGTAGGTGTCCATTTCCCATCATTACAGTGTCCCTCGAGGTAGGTGTCCACTCCAACATCTTACAGTGTGCCTCAGGGGGGCCCCACTCCAACATCATTACAGTGTGCCTCAGAGGTAGGTGCCCCCCAAACTATTAAGTGTGCTCAGGGGTGGGTCCACCCCCTCATTACAGTGTGCCTCGGGTAGGTGTCCATGCCAATCATTACAGGTGCCTCAAGGTGGTGCCACCCCAATCATTACGTGTGCCTAGAGGAGGTGTCCACTCCAACCATTACGTGTCCTCAAGGTAGGTGTCCACCCCAACTCATTACATGGCCTCAGAGGTGGGTTTTCCACCCCAACTCTTACAGTGTGCCTCAGAGGTAGGTGTCCCCCCCCACACATTAAAAATGTCCTCAAAGGTGCTCCCCACTGATGTCAATAATTGCGGCCCTGCAGGATAAATTTCAATTAAAATTTTTCCCACCCCCCCACTGCGACATAGGCCCCCGACAAGGTCCCTCCCTGCTCTGTCCTGGGCCAGTCTCCCCAGATGCCCCATGTGGGGCCCCATCTTTTTGGCATCTGCGTCCAGGCATGTCGCCTGTTTTCCCTGGCGGCCCCCCCCCTTCCCTTTTTTTCCCGGGGGTTCCCCCCTGGGGCTTGTTTGTGGTGTTGGTGACTGGCTTGAGGTGTGGCTATCCACCAAAAAGGGCGTTGTTGGATATAGCTCCCGCCCGCTTCTGCTTGTCTGCTGCCATAGTTTTCTTGCTGATCTTGTCAGGCCCCCTTTTTGGGAGGATTCGTCTAGGCAATTTTTGATAAATGTTGGACCCCTCTTGGTGTGTTGATCCTGGGGGACCGCCTACCCTTTAAACAACGACCTGACATGTCACAAAAGTAGATGAAGCCACCCCAAAGTTAAAAAAAACCCATAGCTTCAGTTTCGTACCGGGGAAAATAAGTTTCAATTGTATTTTTGATTCTTTTTAGAATTAAAAACCCCCCGGGCTAGTTGATTACAGTTGTATTTTTGTGCTATGTTAGGTAACAGGTGTGATTTGTCTATTACGGCAAAGCTGGTTAAGTATGTAAACGATTTAGGAAAAAAGGAAAGACACATTACAGCGCACTAAAAAATATTGCACCAAAAAAGAACAACAAACCAAAAAACATACATGCAGGACAATGAAGACTCAAAAATCTAACTCAGTAAAGCGATCCAACCAAAACCCTTTTAACTAGTAAAACAGAGTAAAAATACCCCTGGACTATTAAAAGAGAAAGGTTTTAACTTAAACTACTAAGTGTGTTCCCAGTAAAAAAACCCTTTTCCCCCCAAAAAGAAATAAACAAAAGCAATCACAACCACCACCCCCCCCCCACCCCACCACCCCCCCACAACGCAACAACAACAACAACAAAAAACAACAAAACGGGCCCAACAACAATTATTCCCAAAAATTTAAACGAAAAAAACCCAGATAAAAATAAACTTAAAAAATGGGTTTAAATAAACCTGAAAAATAAAAAAAAAAAAGTGCACAATCAAAGAATTTGAGATAACGTAAAAAAAAAGATACGAAAATTTTTTAAAAGAAATTGCACAAAAAACCCGACAAAATTTAAAAGGAAAAGTTACGCTGAAAACTGCATCAAAATGGAGAAACAACCCGAGGGGAAGGAGAAAGGGGGGGGGGGACTGCGGGTGGGAGCCCCATTTTCACAACCGACCAACACTAACAGCTGAGCCCCAGAAAAGCCCCAGAAGCTAATCCCGGGGTTTCCAGGATCGAACACTAGGCCATAGCAGGGACAGAAGGGAGCGGCCCCGGTGTTCTGGGAGATCGTTTCTTTCCCCCGTGTGATCCCTTCGGCGGACGGAGAATTTACCGGGGGACTGCTGCTTGTACGGCCAAACATCACAATTTGACAAATAAAGAAAAACCCTAGTACTTAGTAAACGTTGTGAAACCAGCGTAAAATTTTGGGTGAGATTAAAATTAATTGACAAATAATCAAATGAACACCCCGCACACCTTAACCCACTCCCCCCCCCCCCCCCCCCCCCCCAACCCCCTATCATATCATTGTTTTTTGGATTTCTCTCATGCAGTATTTAAATCTAGAAAAAAATTTCAGAGCATTGAAAATACCCAAAGTATCATGGAACAATCAATAAACTTGCTAGGCTTGGAAAATCGTGGACAGAAAAGGGAGAAAAATACTTGTAGCTTTTGTGTCAGTTTCCCAAAAAATTTAAAAAACTAAGAAATATGAAAAACTCCTGTGCTTACAGTTCTTCCAAACTGGCATCGTTTTTGAGCTTAGAAGATTGGTCTGAAGTCCCAATTTCAGAACCAACCAGGAATTTAGATGTGGGGGAAAACCCGGGTTTAAAAAAAAAAAAAAAAATTCATGACACGATGGTACGGTCACAAAAGGTAGGGGGGTGTGGGGATCCAGTTGATCCCAAAGTCCAGGAAGACAATGGGGCAAGAAAAGTAAGCTTAAGTCTAAAAAGGAAGTTGAAGCATGACAAAACACTCCCCTGGCTCCATCCACAGGCCCCCTTAGAATCTGCAAGTCATGATGTGGTGAGTTGTGAATTGCTTCAAAAAGTGGAAAACGTAATGGGGAAGCCCTGCTGATATGATCTCGTTCAGCCCTTCCATTGCGGACTGACGGGTGCGCTCCCAGAAAAGGATCAAAGGAAATGAGAGAGCAGACACACTGGCAGTCTGTGTATTGGATTTTGATCATTAAAGAGAAAAAAAAAAACACACACACACACAATAACACACACACAACACACACCAACACACACACCACACACACACACACACACACACACAAAAACACCACACACACACACACACACACACACCACACACAACACAAACACACACAACACACACACCACACACACAACACACACACCACACACCAACACACACACACCCACACACACCAAAAACACACACCCAAAACGCCCTACTCTGGGGTTAAAAGTAAGGCAAAAATGGCAAGCCATTTCTCTCCGGGGAAACTCAAGTCACCAGTGAAAACAGACAAAGAAGAAACTTTTTGGTTCCATCGGAAACAGGGATAGTTAGCCCTTCAAACTATGCTGCTTTCTGTACCAGTACCCAAACACAGAACTAAGAGGTCCACAAAGCAAATGGGAATTTTCCCCAATTTTCAAAAAGGGAGGCCGTGTGGGGAAACCATGTAGTTTGTGTTTGTCCATTTATTTATTTCTCTTTATTTTCATGTATTTATTTATTCATTTATTACTCATTCATTTTATTTGTTATTCACTTATGTATTTATTCATTACCCCATTGTTATTCATTCATCTATCTGTTTATTTAAATGTTTATTTAAACTCCCTTTTCTCTTCCCCCCCCCCCCCCCCCCCCC
>JAFLJL010017934.1:41033-44945 GCA_018398815.1 Conus ventricosus
CTCTTCTAATTGTGCTTCATTCTCCGCCATCAGTCACTCCATTTTAAAATGATAGTAGTTGCTGAGTTTTTTAAAGAAATTCATTTATGATTCCATCAGGTCACGCTACAATAAAGAAAAGTCCGAGAACGTTGCGACGTTTGCACGCACACACACACACACACACACACACACACACACACACACACACACACACACACACACACACACACACACACACATGCCCGGATAGTATCTTTGGCATTCTGTCCATGGGCGTACCATGACATAAGCCATGGGGATCAGCATTAACGGCATTCCTTCCACCTGGAGTCCCCGTTGTTGTAGATCTGGCATGGATCTCACCTCACTATCCTGTGTCCTGACAGAACGTTGCTTGTCAAGACAAAGAGCTTTGCCGATCAACAAAGCTGCCTAACAACACTTGCTATGATTACTGTCACTGTGGGGGTAATACGGCCTGCAAATACGTGGCCTTCACAATTAGAATCTTCACGTGAGTCATCTAAACCTGATTCTCTTCCACATCTATACATGTCATCATTTCTCGCCAGGCCCATCTCCGGGGTCTACTTTGCCATACCAACCTACCGTCAAAACGAGACTGAACGTCACGTCACATTTTAAGAGAAATCATGATCGACGTGACTAAATTGGGATGGAAGGACAGGCGGAAGGACAGCATGGTGGTGAAAAGAAGGTGGGGTGGGTGGGGTGGTGGGTGATGGGTGGGGAATGTGGGGGAGGGAGAAGGGGTTGGAGGGAGGAGGGTGGAGGCACAGGAAGAGAAAGGATGCAGATGAGGCAGAAGATAGGAAACGTACAATGTATTGAACACGTCTCTCCTTGAGATAGTCACACAGAAAAGGATTGGGAATGGCTCTGAGAGAATAACACATAACATAAATATCTGATGATGACAGTAACTTGGATCAATTCTGGTAAGATCTCCCCCTCTCTCTTCTGTGTCTCTCTCTCTCTGTCTCCTCTCTCTCTCTCCTCTCTCTGTCTCTCTCTCTCTCTCTCTCTCTCCTCTCTCCTCTCCTCTCTCTCTCTCTCTCTCTCTCTCTCTCGCTGTTCCATCTTCTGTGCCACCTCAGTGGCATTGCACGCACGCCGCTCATTCCGACACCCCGTCCACAGCCCAGCCTGCCGCAGCCCTGGCAGCGGCAATCCAGAGGGAGCAATTGATGATCTCCAGCCCTCAGGATGATACCCATCAGAGGAGACACTGCACTGCTGCTGGGTCACTTCAGTTGTTTTGCCAAAGGTTCCTGTACTAATCCAACATACGCAGGACACCACCTACTGACGACAATCATTGCTTAGTTCTGGAGCCGGCATGAGTGAGCTCTCCCTCCGGGAGGGCGCCACCATGTCCATCTGACAACAACGACTTGCCGATACAAGCAACCACAACCGAATGAAAGGCCATGGACGTGGACAGGCAATCGTAACTGAGGTCATCATGACAGCAGGGCATGAAAGGCCACATAATTTGAGACTTGCTGATGCTGGTCGATGTGGATGAGGAGGATGAAGATGATGCTACGGAATGTCCATTCCGGTCTGAGACTGCATGGAGGACTGTATCCTGCGCTGACTTTCATACTTTTACATACCTACATTGTGAGTTTACCAACCAAGCTGTAATATCGGTTTACCAACCAACATACAATAGGCTTTACCATCCAACCTACAATGTGAGTTTACCAACCAGCCTGATATGTCGGTTTATCAACCAGCCTATAACGTGTGTTATCAACCAGCCTATAATGTAAGCTTATCGACCAGCCCATAATTTGAGTTTACCAACCAACCTGTAATGTGGGTTTACCAACCAACCTGTAATGTGGATTTACCAACCAACTTGTAATGTGGGTTTACCAACCAACCTATAGCTATACTTTACAAAGCAAATTTCATCCAGCACTCTGATAATCTGACACTATAAAATCTCAAGGAATAAAGGAGGGAGGGGGAGGGGGGGGGCTCATTTTCAGCTTGTACCATTTTGACTCCCGGGGAGTTAAAATAGGCACGTGCCAAGAATGACCCCCTCCATCCCCACCCTGTTTTCAAATTATAGAATGAGTGAGAGAAATATGTTTTGAAACTTGTATTAGCATTGCTTTACAATGCGAATTTCACCCAGCAAATAAAAAAAATCTGAAATAATCTGAATAAGGGGTGGGTGGGGGGGGGGGAGGGGGGGTTGTCATTTTCGGTCAGTATCATTTTAACTCCCGTGGAGTTAAAATAGTCGCGTGCACAAAATGCCCCCCCCCCCCTCTCCCGTGTTGCCTTTCCGCCCCATTTTCAAATTGTAAAATGATTGAGAGAAATATGTTTTGAAACATGTGTTAGCGTGATGCCTTACAAAGCGAATTTCACTGTGCACTCTGAAAATCTAACACTATAAAATTTCAAGAAATAAAAGAGGAAGGGGGGTGTGGGTGTGGGGTGTGTCTAACACTATAAAATCTCAAGAAATAAAAGCGGAATGGGGGGGGGGGGGGGGGAATTTTTCGGCCTGTACGAGTTAAAATAGGCACATGCCCAGAATGTCCGCCCCCTAACCCTCCCCTCCCCCCCCCCCCCCATCCCATTTTTAAATTATAGAGTTATTTAGAGAAAATGTATTGAAACTTGTATTAGCGATGCTTTACAAAACAACTTTCATCCAGCACTCTGAATTCTAACACTATAAAATCTCAAGGAAAAAGAAGAAAAAAAGGGTGGAGGGGTGGGGGGTGGGGGGGGGGGGTGGGGGCATTTTCGGCCTGTACCATTTTACTCCCAGAGTTTTGAAATAGGCACGTGCCTAGAATGACCCCCCCCCCCTCCCCGCCCCATTTTTAAATTATAGAATGATTGAGGAAAATATGTTTTTAAATTTGTATTAGTGATGCCTTTCAGCTGCATCATGAAAATTTAAGGACGGTTAATCAGCAACAACTTTGCCAAAGAAGACGTTGATAATGCCGTTTTCTGGATGTTTGCTGACCGTCAAAAACATCAACACATTTATGAGGGTAGACAACCAGAACCAAGTATCGTTACTATATTTATATAGTAACGATACTTAGTTCTGGTTGTCAACCCTTAGTTGTTAGCCTCTCAAGAGGGTTTTTCTGATCTTTTGTATGTCTTCGTCATCTTATTTTAGACGCATTTTCTGCTCTTCTTTGTGGAACTGGACAGGGTTGGCATTCTTTCTCTTCTTTCATCTCTTGCATATCATGAATGATTTGCATCAGGGTGCTGTGTGAGTCTGCGCAAACAGCCAGTGTTGACTAATTCAGTATTGATCTGATGATCCCAGATGGGCCATGGCCGTAACACATGTAGGTCATCTCGATGAACTGGTTTGACCATATGTCATTCCACAATCCTGCTTCATGGCGCGTGACGTTCTCCAGCCATGACTTTATTTTCAACGTTTAGATGCAATCGTTGCATGGAAGCCAGATAGTACAACCCATAGTGTGCGTACTTGAAGTGAGCTGCTGCGAAGAATATGGCATCATATTTCAACAGCAAACGAGCGGAGCTGCCACTCACCTGCCCTCTCTGCCCTGACAAACACCATGATGATGAACACAGCTTCCATTAGCATTGCACCCAGAGCTTTGTTGTTCTGCTAACCGACCTGAGTTCTGCAAGCAGTTTTGACAGATTTGTCATGTGTGGATGTTTGGATGTGACAGTGTATTCAACAATTCTTCAACAACAAACGTAAGGGCCCTGACCCTCTGGGAGACTTTGTTTTTCAGAAAGCAGCTGAAAATGACCAGTGTTACTATCAAGTAGCAATGACATCCCTTTAAATCTTATGATACGTTTTAAGCTCATCTTAAAATAATGACAAAAAACAACATACTTCACACACACAACCCGCGCGCGCGCACA
>JAFLJL010017934.1:45945-85945 GCA_018398815.1 Conus ventricosus
TGGTGTGGTGTGTGGGGTGTGTTTTGTCTGTGTGTGTGTGTGTCGTTTTGTGTGTGTGTGTGTGTCTGTGTGTGTGTGGGGTGTTTTGTGGGGTTTTTGTGTGTGTGTGTGTCTGTGTGTGGGGTTTTTGTGGGGGGGGGGTGTGTGGTGTGTGTGTTGGTGTTTTGGTTGTGTGTTGTGTGTGTTTTGTGTGTGTGTGTGTGTGTGTGGGGTGTGTGTGTGTCTGTGTGTTTGTGTGGGTCTGTTGTGTTGTGTGTGTGTGTTGTGTGTGTGTGTTGTGGGGTGTGTTGTGTCTGTGTCTGGGGTGTGTGTGGGGTGTGTGTGTGCGTGGTGCGTGGTTTTCTGTCTTTTGTTTTTCTTTTTGTTCTTTTTTGCACATAATATTGAAAATTGTATGTATTTGAATGTGAACTATCAAGATTTGAAAACTCATGGCAAACAAACGGCGTCAAGTGAAGACTTCAGGTGCTGAGCACATTTTTAACTTTTGTTATTTTTAAATTGTTATCTCCATCATTGCTTTATTTGTGACTTTTTCCATGTTTTATTTCTCATTTTTATATGTAAAACAGCCGTATCAGTAAAACACACATTAGCAATATCGAATCTCGAAAGGGAAATGTTGTACCTCTTGCAAGAATGTTGTCTGGCTCAAAGGTAACAGGTAGTCTACCAAAACCCACTGCTCTCTGTAAATAATATTTGTCAGTTATTGTCAAATGTAAATTCTAGTCATGAATAGCATTTCTATATATCACTAAACTGAAAGGGTTAGGTAATAATCTGAAAAGGCGTGACGTATTCCAGTATCTGAAACAAAAATCACATTCAATTTATTGTCTCAAGACACCACTTGATAAGAAATCAGAACACATCGTTGCATCAGAATGGCTATAAATGTTTTTTTTTTTCAAATACGTCAAATTCTAGAGGTGTATCTGTCATGTTTAATAACACGTTTGAATTTAAGATAAAAAAGATATACAGAGACCAAGATGGTAACTTCATAATTATCCTGTTTAAATATATGGAGCTCGATCTGCTTCTTGTTAATGTATAGGGACCTAATAGGGACAACCCAGATTTTTTGTAAACCTAAAAAGTACTATAGAAAGTTTTAATACCCGTAATATCATAGCGGTTGGGGATTGGAACCTTGTATTAGACCCTTCTATTGATTATGAATAACTATAAACATAATAACAATCCCAAAGCGAGGATACAGTTCTGAACATGATCGAAGAACTGCAGTTATCAGATATATGGAGAGAATATAACCCTGATGGCAGGAGATACCCCAATGGCGAAAGATAAGCCCTCTTAAACAAGTAGATTGACTTTTTCTTAATTTCCGAATACCTGATTTTTTATGTAGAAGATCCTGAAAACATATGGATATCGATCGGACCACTCCATGGTTAGTTTAAAGTTAGAATTTGGTAAACAAACCCCCCATAAAACATATTGGAAATTTAACAATTCTCTACTCCGAGATCCCCCAATTTTTAGAAGAAATTAATGACATTTTGGGTAACGTTACTCAAGAATATGCTGCAGATCCTTATGACAAAGCAAAAACTGAAGGATCTGTCTAAAGCTGATGTACAACTAACGGTCCTGTCAACGTTTTCTTGGTTTCTTGCTAATGAAAGTCAGAGCAAAAACGATTGCATATGCAACAATGAAAAAGAAGAAAAGAGAAGAAAAGGAGTGTAGTTTAGAACATAAAATACAGAAATAGAAGAAAAAGAAACTAAAACTGAGGATAAGAAGCTGAAATTGGATTGCTTAGGCAGAGAATTAGCCACTTTAAAGAGATGAAAAAATGCAAGGAATTCTAATAAGATCAAAGGCAAGATGGGTGGCCCGGGTGAAAAGGTAACTAAATATTTTTGTAATCTAGAAAAGAGACACTTCGAAAGTAAATATATGTCTGAATTAGTAACAGATGACAGGATAGTATACAAATCTGATGAATCCTGATGGAAGTGAAAGCTTTTTATGAAACCTATACACAGAGAGAAAAGTGGAAGAATGTGGGGATACGGACTTGATCGAGGAAATGCCAAAATTAACCAGGGGAAAGAACAAGAATCGCTTGAGGGAAATAACACTTGAGGAAGCAGGATGTGCTCTTAAAACACGCAGAAGGGGGGGGAAAGTCCTGGTTCAGGACGGTTTCACATCGGAATTTTTTAAAGTTTTCTGGAAACAGCTGGGTGTTTTTTGTAGTCAGAGCTTTAAACCAGTCATTTCAAAAAGAGGAATTATCCAATACACAAAAAGAAGGAATAATTACATGTATCCCAAAAGGAGACAAACCGAAAGAATTCTTTTAAAAACTGGAGACCAATATCCCTGCTCAATGTTGTTTTATAAGATAGGGTCTTCTTGCATAGCAAATCGTATTAAATCCGTTCTTCCCAAATTTAATCAATGAAGATCAAACGGGGTTCATGGCAAATAGATATATAGGGGACAACTCAGATTAATCTAGATCTAATCCATTACTTAAAAAAAAAACTCCAGGCATGCTTATCCCCATAGATTTTGAAAGGCGTTTGATTCCTTTAAAATTTGGCAATTTATGTTGAAGGTATTAAAATCATTTGGATTTGGGTAAAGATATATGTCGTTGGATCACGACCTTTCATAAGGGAATCAAGTCATCTGTTATAGTAAACAGTCAAAAGCTCAACATGGTTTAAAATACAAAGAGGTTGTCGCAAGGTGACCCCATATCTCCCTTTTTATTTATATTGTCCGCGAAATATTAGCCATTTGATTAGGAAATAAAAACATAAAGGGAAATACATTAACCAAACTGAACACAAGCTCTCTCAGTTTGCAGACGATACACAGTTGACAAGCGAAGGGGACAGAATATCATTTGAACATTTAATAGAGACCTTAGACAAATTCGCCCAAAAATGTCTGGTTTGCACTGAATATCGAAAAAACGAAGCAGTTTGGCAGGAAGCAAAGTGTTTTCAAAGGACTAGATATATGCCCACTAAAAATAGATGGAATCCAAACAGTTTAAGATCCTTGGAATAAGGTTTACCCCCCGAACTATCACACCCGCATAGAACTGAATTTCAAAGACAAATTTCTTGAAATAAAATCGTTATTCAACGCCTGGAGTAAGAGGGGTTATTACACCTGTTGGCAGAGTAGCCGTTTTAAATCACTGATTCTCCAAATTGATATATCTTTGGATCTTGTTACCTAATCCACCAAACAGTTTTATGGATAAGCTTCAAAAGCAATGCTTTCGATTTGTATGGAATAACAAACAAGATAGGATAGCCCGAAAAACAACAGTAAAAAATGTTAGAAATGGAGGATTAGGATACCTTCCCCTTAAACATATGATAATGGCATTGAAACTTACATGGATCAAAAACTTAAATTTAGTAATCATAAATGGAAGTCTGTGATAGAAACAACGTATCCTTTGGTAAAAGACCTCGAAAAAATATGGTTATGCTTTAACCCCGTTTAGCCGAAAAGAGACTAATGCCTTTTGGAATGACACTTTTTCCCAAGCATATAGAATCTTTGGTGACAAAGTAAGTATTGAGGATCCTAGTGATTGTTTGGCTGAAAACATTTTTTACAATAAAAACAAAAAAATTGACGGGAAAAGTATATGTTCAAGGACTGGATAGACAAAGGCGTATATCGTATTGCAGATTTAAAAAACCAAGCAGGATCGTTCATGACATATGAAGAATTCAAGCAAAAGCATACCGTTAAACAAACTTTATGCTATACCTAGGTTGTGTACAATCTGTCAGAAATATATTCAACGAAAAATATCAATTTACTAATAATATGCCTACGCCCACTGAAAAAGCTCTCAGTATCATCTGGAGCGCAAAGAAAGGAGCTCGACTTTATTTTTGACATCTTAAATGCAGATAAATCACAGCCAAGGTGCTGTAAGAAATGGAAAAAGTGAAATAGGAAAAGAATTGAAAATGGAAAAATATATTTCTTTTACACACACAAAATAAAAGAAATTAAAAAATGAGATGGTTTCAGATAAGATAATTCACAGGATCCTGGCTACAAATATTGTTCTTGAAAAATGAACATTGTTGAAAATAACAAATGTACTTTTTGTAAATCTGAAAAGGAAACTATAGAAACATCTATTTTTCACATGCGACGTGACAACACATTTTTGGACTGACCTTCAGAACGTCTTAAAAGATAATTGCTCTGGTGTACCTGAAATCGTATTATCAAAGGAATTTGTTCTGTTTGGCACTGACTCTCGGATAAAAACTGACATCATACCCCGATTACATTATTTCTCTGCAAAGTTCTTTTTATATAAAAATCCCGACTTGAAAAGGTGGTTCCTCTGTTTCCTGCTTCAGGAAATATTTAAAAACCAAATACCAAGTAGAAAAATGCATTGCAAAAATGAATTTTAACTATGTTGATTTGCAAACAAATGGCAACAATATGAATTTTTTATTTAAAACTAAGATTTGTATGCGCGTCTCGCGCGCCACGTGTATCAAAAATGTGGTCCTCAGCAAAGCCTGGCGTGGCAGCTAAAAGTCAACCGTCGTTTTGGATAACTAATTTATTTGAACTGTCCCAAAGTCGATTCCTATGCTTCTGTATAGAATACTTTAGGAACTTAGGGTTGTGTTGTTGTTTTTCTGTCTCTGTTGTCGTCTGTCTGTCTGTCTGTCTGTCTCTCTTTCTTGACTATTGATTTTGAAAAAAAAAACGGAAAAACGCTCCAAAATAGTAAGTTTAATGTGTGACACTGACAGTGTAGACACAATGTTATGCATATTTGTAATATGTATATCTTAAATAGGAATCGCTGTTCTTTTTGCGAACATATTGCAGCTTTGTAATGCATTTATGTAAGATAAGATCTACTGTCATTTTTGTTTTTTGTAGTGCTGTTTTTGTTGCTGGTTTTTTGTGTTTTTTTTTTTTTTTCGAGATTTCCATGTGTAAATTTCTTTACAAGCAAATAAAAAACAAAAAAACAAACAAACAAAAAAAAACATTCTTTGTTAACACTCTGACGTTTGCCAGTATTACATACTATCTGTTAAGAAGATAACTGAATGATAAATTCTGACCAGGAAAAGCAATAATTTTTTATGCTTCTATCAGATTTGATTTATGAATACTGTTGATTGTCAGAATGCTTTGGGGTAGGTGAATGTAAGTCTATTCAACATGTGTGCTTGGGCTAATTAAGTTTATTTCAAGTCACATCAACTTAATTTATAAGAACAAAACATTGAAGAGTTATTTGACTTCCATTGTTTAGCATTTTATTACTGTCTCCTACTCTTTGCTCCACTCAATCTGTGGGTGAAAGTGGAGACTGATAATTATGGCAGATATATTTACGCTAGGTAATACTTTGTTGGCTGAGATCTCACATATTTCCTGAAAGCCAGAGGGCAAGTGTGAGAACTTGGCAAGCCAGACTGTCAGCTACTTAACTACAGACCAGGTTCCGTTGATTAGCCTATGTTCATAGCTACCCAGGGTGTGCTGTTTATTAGCCTTGGTTCATAGCTACCTAGGGTGTGCTGTTCATTAGCCTAGGTTCATACCTACCCAAGGTGTGCTGTTTATTAGCCTAGGTTCATACCTACCCAGGGTGTGCTGTTTATTAGCCTAGGTTCATACCTACCCAGGCTGTGCATGTTATAAGGCCAGCCCAGACAGCACCCCAAGATCAGTCTGCCTAAAGAGAAGATGGACCAGTCACCAGCAACTAGAGATACCTTCTGATATTCCAAGTGGAATCCAACTCAATTCATCCAGGACTTTCTCTCTCTCTTAATGATGACAGAAAGAATGGGAACAAAAGTCGGCCAGAACTGAATTACTCAAATTGATGTGAACATTTCACCCTTGTATAAAAAGTAAAGTTGATATGTGAAAGTGCACTTAATTTGTGTCAGTTCTTTGTTGTTCATTCAGTATCGAATGTTTGAACTTCTCTCTAATCCTGTCTCTCGGAGCTACAAGCATTTTTGAGTGTACAAGGCTGCGGAAAATTATTCCTGAGCCACTGTTGAGTAATTTTAACAGTCCCAAGAAAAAAGAGAAAAAAATCTTCCGATGACCTGTACCGGAAAGCTCCTCCTCTAATAAGAGAGACAGTGGAGGTGACATTTTAACATAGAGAAAACATTCCAAGTCCTTCCCCTTGAGGACAACATCGATCCACTCCCAACTCTCGTCACACCAGCCACACAAGTAGTGACTCCCTGGACTTTTCAGGTGAAGCTTTCGGGCTCCATTATTGAACTTTCCATCTCTGTCCATTTTGCTTCCTATACTTATTAACTTTGACTTCGGCAGTAGCATAGGATTCACGCTTAACATTCAGCCTAAACGCGGACGTGTTCATTAAACATCGTTATTGCAACCTTCAAAGCTTTCAACTCAGAACTTTTTAAGAGGCTGATACATTCTTGACACGTGCTACGTTCATAGGTATATAATCACTTTCACTCGTGAACGTTACACACACACACACACACACACACACACACCACACACACACGCGCGCGCGCGCACGCACGCACGCACGCACGCACGCACGCACGCACGCACGCACGCACGCACACACACACACACACACACACACACACACACCGCCACCCACACACACACACACACACACACACACACACACAGCTAAGTTCGAACAGAGAGAGAGAGAGAGAGAGAGAGAGAGAGAGAGAGAGAGAGAGAGAAGAGAGAGAGAGAGAGAGAGAGAGAGAGAGAGAGCGATAATTCTCAAAATCTTAAAGAAGCATGCCGACTGTTTTTGGGTGATCTTCATCCTTGTCAAGGACTACCTGGAACAGACCCTTTCTCAGAGTGAATTATCTCTCTATGGCTTCGCTGCCACTATCCGCTGCCTGAGTGGTTGCCCGCTCGGGAAGTCATTATAAATCAGCATTTAAGAATAGCCTCCCATGCCAACGCAAGAGTAATCACAGTCTCCATTTATTTATTTATTTATTTATTTATTTACTTACTTACTTACTTATATTTCTATTATCTATTCGTTTATTTGTTTATTCATACTAATTATCTATTTATATTTTAAAAAATCTTTTGTTGGTTTTCTGATTATATGAGACACTGATATTGGTGATAATCTGGTATGCATGTGTGTGCGTGTGCGTGTGTGCGCGCGCGCGCGCGCGCGCGTGTGTTGTGTGTGTGTGAGTGTGTGTGTGTGTGGTGTGTGTGTGTGGTGCACACACACGTGTGTGTGTGTGTGTGTGTGTGTGTGGTGTGTGTGTGTGTGTGTGTGTGTGTGTGTGTGTGTGTGTGGTATGTGTGTGTGTGTGTGGTGTGTGTTGTGTGTGTGTGTGTGTGTGGTGTGTGTGTGTGTGTGTGTTGGTGCACGAATGTGTGTGTATGTTGTGTGTGTGTGTGTGTGTGTGAGAGAGAGAGAGGAGAGAGAGAGAGAGAGGAGAGAGAGAGAGAGAGAGAGAGAGAGAGAGAGAGAGACAATGACAATGACAAAGTTTTATTCAGTTTAGCCAAGGCCCCTCACTGAAGGGGTATATATACAGAAACAAATGAATAAAGCAAAATATTACCTCTTGCGATCGATATTGTTTACATACAAAAGCATAATATACATGCACATTATTCACGCACGTACACATCCACTCACATTCCCGGACATTCGTTCACCTCATTCACCTAGTCCTTTCTCCTGCCTTGCACTCCCCCTCCCCCCCCCCCCCCCCCCCTCCCTATTTCTTCCCGCAATCCTCCCATTCAATAATATGCACGTTTTATACAACACAAATTCAGGATCATTTTGTTCTGCAAATTAATTATCATATCTCATTAGGAGCATTAATCTTTTTTTGTCTGATTTGCGTCGAAAGAGTCGATATATCTAGCTAATTCTTGTAACCTATTAGGATTATCACTTGAAAGAATATTCGCGACACTAATTTCGTTTGGTACTCCAGAAAAGGATACTAAACAGGAACAGTTCTTTCGAATATGTTTATAAGCTTCACAGTGAAAAAAAAAATGCACCTCGTCTCACACTCATTGTCGCAACATGGACAACTGGTGTCTCCTGATTAATAGAAGCATTTAGGAACCATCTTTTACAATTTTGTAGACCAATTACTCTTAACCGAAATCTTGTCAAATTAATTCTGTGCCAATAGTTTCCTAACACATGTTAAGTATTTCTCTGTTTGAAATATATCCTTAAAGGAATGGTACCATCTATATCTATCATTATTTTTAACTCAGAATGCCAATTTTGTTTACTACATGCGATAATCCGGTCTTTAAATAAAGAAATAAAGCTGTTTTCATGACCCACCCCTTGGTTTAAACCATACTATTCCAAATCCATTTATAGTCAAAATTTTGTGAATATTTGATACCCAGTTGAAATGTCCCGATTCATGCAATGATAAAAGCATTTCATAGGCCTGTCTGCATTATTCTTGTCATAGGTAAATTAATCAGTTATACCATATTTTATACATTTCACAGAAGTTCTTATATGAAGTGATATCTACTGTTTCTCCATGTGCTTTTTTATTTGAGGCATGTAGGGGGACATTAAGGAATCTTTTAATAGCAAATGTATGTACTCTTCGATTCGTTTCCCTTCTTCCTCTAATCCCCATACTTCAGCAGCATATGTTAGAATTGGTTTAATCTGAGAAATCGAACAGTTTCCAGAACAGACCCGGCTCTATTTGCGCCTAGTTTCTTCAATGTTTTGAGTATTTCTACAGTACCTCTTCTTCCTTTCCTACAAACATCAGACAAGGCGGCATGTATACTCAGTTTAGTTGTGAAAGACATTCCTAAGTATTTATAAGAATTAGTTACAGCAATTTGATCCTTTCCATAGAACCATCTTTCTCTTGTAGCTAAGTCGCCCCCCAATCTAAACACTATTATATTTGTTTTTTCAAGGTTACTGACAAGTTTAATCTGTCAGCTTCTCTTTTTAGGTCATTTAACTGGTTCTGGAGTCCAACAATAGACTCTGACAATAAGACAACATCATCAGCAAACAATAAAAGAAATAATTCTACTGCACCAGGGATGAGTTGGATACCGTGTTTTGCCTGTTTTGGACACTTCAATAGCTAATTCGTTGATAAAAACGAAAACAATAATGGACATGGACTTAGAAGACATCCTTGTTTTACACCTCTTGGGCACTTAAAATAATCTGTGTAACTACCCTGATTGCGCACACAAGCTAATACCTCATTATACATACCTTTCAGTGCCCAGTACAGTTTACCTTTCACACCATTTTTCCTCAAAATCGACCACAATAAATTTCTATCAACAGAATCAAAAGCTTTTTTAAAATCGACGAAGGCAACATAAAGTTTTGTTCTCCTAGCCAAAAATTTACTAACTATTGCATATAGAGTAAAAATATGGTCAACGGTACTATATCCTTGTCTGAAGCCTGCTTGCTCTTCTATAATTTTCTGTTCTTGTTCCGCCCATTTAGTTAATCTTTTATTCAAAATGTTTGTATAAACTTTGCTCAACACACTGGTTAAAACGATACCTCTGTAATTATTTGGCTGATCAGCATCACCTTTCTTATGTATCGGTATAATAATAGATTTTGACCATTCCAAGGGGAAAACTCCGAGATCAAATATCTTATTGCAATACATTACAAGAAAATCAATAACGGAAACATCTGCATTTTTTAACAATTCACCTATGATCTTATCTGGCCCTGAACTCTTTCCAGCTTTGAGGTTACCAATACTGGCGTAAACCTCATGTCTAGAAATAAGGGCATTATGAGGAAGCTCAATACTTTCCTCATTGAATCTCCGGTAAAGTTAGACTCTTCTGCATGCAGTTCTTTGTTTGGTTCATTAAATAAATTAAAGAAGTGGTCATGCCATTGTTCTGTTGTGATGTTGTTATAGATTACAGATTTCCTGTTAATGGATCGAACTGTTTGCCAGAACAATTTTGGATCATTCATTGATTGTTTGAGTTTATCTAGTTTAATATCATCGAACTCTTTTTTTTTTGTATAGCATGAGTTTATAATCTTTCTTTCTGTGACGTAAGCGTCTTTTTTTTCTCTTCCACTCCCTTCTTATCACGTTTAAATTTTCTTAACAGCTGTATAACTTTCTTCTTTTTTCGAGCACACTCTTCGTCAAACCACTCATTTTTCTTTCTGTGGCCGTTTCCTACAGTTCTAATCATGCATGCAGCTGAACTACATAGTGCTTTAGTAACATATATCAATAGACATATTGATGTCAGAACTAAGTTCTGTCTCAGCATTTAGCATGCACTGTGTAAACTCCTTAGACTGTTGTTGTTCTTTATATTCATTATAAGTTCATCAGACCAAACAATTCGATCTTCAGGCAACGGTTCGATCACAGATTGGGCAATGTTACAATTTCGATCTCTGTTATTCATCCTAAATTCCACAGGTAACGTCCATGAATCTATCTTGTCACCAACATTTAAATCAACAAATTTAGTATATTAGAAATAAATTCTTCAGACAATATCACATGTAATGCAATAACACTACAGCCATGAGGGGAAATATAAGTAAAGTCCCACTGTATAGTTGAATCAAACAACCATTAGCAATAAACAATTAAGCAGAAAACATAAATCTAACAACGACTTACCAAAGTTATTTATATAAGTCATCTTTTGATTAGCGCTGTAAACAGTATGCCATTTGAAGGAGCCATCATCAACATCTCATACATATCCCCCAAAAGGGGAATAAAATATCAATTTTGTTCTTCTTTTGGGTTGTTCGTTTTCCAGTTCAGCATTTAATCACCCATTAACATGATATAAAAATCTTGAATTCGAGCAAAGTCCCAATGCTTTCTTGTAACCCAGATAATACCATCCTTTAATTTGCAACTGATCGTACAAAGGGACCATTTTCGGGCACAATATAGCTACAATTATAAGATATCTTAATCTCATAATGGAGAACAGATTTATGAGTTTCACAACAACCGCATATGCACAATTTATATTCTACTGACACATAACTTTGCCAATGATTTTCACACAAGCAGCAAAACGCCGCCAAATTTCTCCCTGTGACGGTACAGTTATTTTTGCTGGAAGCATGTAAATTAACATGATCAGTAAAAATGCCCATGTAATCAAATGCGTTATCCACAAAATCTCAGTTAAGCATGCAAAATCAAACCATAGATACATAGTTCATAAAAGATAAGTCCCAAGTTATAGAATAAAGAAATTTCGACATTATAGACAAAAAACTCAAATGAGCAAACTTGACCCGCCTGTCCTATCGTGTACGTGTGGATCTTCTGGGGTGAGGGTTATAACCGACCTCTTGTTGACTGGAGGGGAGGGTGGTGGGGTTGGTGGGGGGGGCCGGTCCTGGGGTGGTTCACGACTGACACTGACCCTCCTTGACCCTGACACCACCTCTAGCAGAGAGAGAACCACCACGGTCCGCGTGCACTACCACTACTTCCTGTTAGCACAGGAGTGTCAACCACCACGTCTATTGATCACCACCAGTACTACCCTCTCCTCTCACCACTAGAGTATCCATGCCACACTGGCCACATTCATGTTTGTCACAAGAGACAGCGGAACATGTTCGGGCCCCCTGTCCCTCATGCTGGTAATCGCCGGTGAACACGATCAGTAACACCTTCCCCACCCTCCCCGCTCCTTTCTCCACGGAAACGTTGCAGGTGAATCCCCGCCCACTGCTCTGCTGTCTCTGCCCCTGATCACTGGAGTGAACACAGCACTGTTTGCAAAACACCATCCCCACCACTGACACGGCATTCACCACGTGTAGCACTAGGGCTGGTCCGGAGAGAGAGAGGAGAGAGAGAGAGAGAGAGAGAGAGATGCACGCCCGCAAACATTTAAACCCAAAAAAAAAAACTTTTTACACAAGACAACAGAAAGGGGGAGAAAGAGATAGATGCACACACACGCACGTGCGTGCGTTGCGCGCGCGCCGCACACACACACACACACACACACACACACCACACACACACACACACACCACACACACCACACCACTCACGACATCACCCACACGCTCGCACGCAGATGCAGAGAGAAACCTGATAGAGAGCAGAGAGAAATGCGCACGCGTGCACGCGCATGCAACACACACGCTCGCACGCAGACGCAGAAGAAACTGATAGAACAGAGAGAAATGCACACACGCACACACACACTATCCACACACACACACATCACAACACACACACACACACTCACACACACAACACAACGCACGCGCCACAACACCGCGCGCACCCACATACACACACACACACACACACACACACGCACCACGCACACCAACCTGACCTCTCGCGCAAGCACCCCTGATTAGGCCTACTTGCGCGGATGTTGCGCACTTTGCAGGCATGCGCGCTACCAACCACAATGTTCGCGCAACGTCCCAAGGAGTCGTTGCAACAAAGTCAACATGAATCGACTGACGCAGAAACATCCGAGTTATCTGGGGAAAAAACAAAAAAACAACAACAACAACAAAACCTGCTGATTTTGGAACCCTGCTTATTTTGCGCGCTTTGTGTACATCGCAGGCTTTGTGTGCTAGGCCTACTTACCGCAATGTTCGTGCGACATCCATAAAAGTTATTTTTCAACAAACCCCACGCGAATGACTCAGAACACCTGAGTGATTCGCGTGCAAACCGCCAATTTCAATATTTCCGGGCGCTCACATGCGTGCTACCAACAGGAGTGTTCCATTTTCGTAAATGCGGTTTTTCAATGAGTCTATTGCCAAAAAAAAAAAAAAAAAATAAAATAAAAATGAAAATAAAAAATACCGACACAAATCCATGCAGAAACAGCCGAGGTATTAGCGATTGAAAGTGTTTCTGACATATTTGTCTTTTCCATATTATATGTGTGACAATTTTGGGCCCGTCAACTGACCGACCAACCAACTGACAAAGTGAGTTATAGGTCTGTTGCCAGAAACAAAAGAGTCATCAGAACTTATCCAAACATTGTTAATAACAAGAACAAATCGCTAAGGAAAGAGAAATCTTTGCTCCCATCGGCAGCCAAATTCCAACTTTGGAGGATAGCCCCTTGCAGCATGTCGTACTGCATTTAATTCTACCCTATGATGCAGATCACAAAAACATAAGGTCTTTTGGGTTTAATGCTAACAGTTTCTCACCATAAAAGGGTCTTCAAGTTGCGAAACGGCAGCATGACGCACGCTCGCAGTAAGTAAAGGAGCAGCAATGACGCATCATTGCATCTTTATTGCCTTTTAAAATTATTTGACCTGTAGGCCTAATATTGCATACAAAAGGTTTTAACGTGTAGAGCATGCGTGACTTTGGATCTCCCTCTCTCCCACCTCTCTCATAACAGGTTCTTAAATATAATGTCAGGAAGGTGAAGGTACTATTTGTCTCTATTTTAAACTTATATCACACTAGCGCTCACACGCTTCGAACCCCGCGCTTTGACCGACTCAGCGATTCGTGCTTCCACCCCTTGGTGGAGGTTTATACAAAAAGTAAGGACGCCATGACCTTCTGTTAGTAACATAAACACACCGGGCATGGTCCGGAACTCATAATGAACAAACCCACAAATTCCAGAAAGATCGCCTTGCACTTTCTGAAATATTCCATGAAAAAAACATTATAGCGTAGTTACAGCCATAACAGTAAACTACTACATCAGGGCATGATACCGTGACCCATAATGAACGAACCATCAATTTAGTCAGAAAGATCGCCCAGTACTTTCCCTAAAATATTCCATAAAAAAGAAATACGGTTAATGTGCCGTTAAAATAACGCAAGGAAAAGGCACTGAACATTTTAAAAAAAGAAAAATTTATGTGTCCCGTTCACGTTTTATTAATGTCCCCTTCACTGTTGATTGCGAGCCAGGTTTATGGATAATACATCTATCAAACTATTTCTCGTGCTTTGATTCTTCATGCCGTTCCTGAATGACGAAGACAGTGTTGAGCAAGGAATTGAGGGCGAGAGATGAGTGGAAGGACAAAAATACAATACCACGTTGACTCATTTGACACCTGAAATCCCCTGTACAGCCATCAGTCCCAGAACCCCAATGGGAAACCACAGCATAGTACGTCGGACACAAAACCACAGTGATCAGTCGACGGGCGATATAATGTTTTGGATCACCAGCTGTGCCACTGTATCTCATCATGTTGACCTCACGACCATAATAAACCTGGGGACCTTCAGCGAGAAAAGAAAGAGGATAAGTATGGGCAAATGAACACACCAAAGAATTAGACATGGCCAGCAGACACAGTGCTGGTGAAAGGGAGCGGAATGCACTCCCTGTCTGACCGTAGAACTGCCAGTGGGAGGTTCGCTGGCAGCAAAGGACAGCACCCAGACGACACCCAGCCCCCCACATGAAGCAGGCTGGACACTTGAGCTGCCTGGGATCAACGTGAACACTGCTGAAAGGAAACCGGCAGTCACAGGAATCGATCCACTGTGAATCACACTGACCAGGAAATGCTGACCACTTCTGACGACATCAGTTATAAATCCAGCGCCTTGCAGACAAGACTGCTTTTTCCATTGATAAACCATGTCCAAAGGTAATCCCCCTGTATAACAGAATCCTGCCACCGCCAAATCACCACAAATACAACCCCCATCAGGAAATCAGATAAAACACAAGTGCATCACAAAAAACACCAAAAACCAAATGACGTGCCCGACTTGTCAACAACAGAACGGAAAAACCTATGATAGAATTCCCCAGCAGGAGAGAAACGCCGCCAGAACAGCCAGGCCTTGTCCGGTACAGATCACTTGGTAACAAGTCGTCACAGGACGAATGCTGGTCTGAAAGGAGCCACACCACCAACAGGATTGAAGTCTTCATGCAAAAGGCTTGGGCAGCCAACTTAAAAATTGCTGGCTTATACTACAAGAAGTTGGTCCATATTGTGGAAATAAACGTGAGGAAATTCGGTCAACGGTCAAAGCCTTAGGTCAACATAATTTCAAAGATCTCATTGAATGAAACCCCAACGTTTATGTATGTTAGTTAACTGTGGTAATGTGACAGGTTCAAGATTAGAGTGAGTCAGCCTCCAGGAAATGACTTGGATCCATGCAAGGGTTTATTAAATATTTTTTTATTTGGAGATATAAACAGAAGACAAATCCAGCCCATTCGAGACTTTGAAGGACAGTGATTGTTGAAGACTGATTCGAGATCACAATGTTTCGGGCGATGACCAGACACGGACCTACTCATTTCCATGAACATGTGAGGAGAAGTGATGTGATAGCGTTGTCACCAAATAAAGGTTGTGCATTTTAATTAAGTCGGGGCATTGTGACATTATGCAGCGAACAGCGGGCTAAGGCTCAGATTAATGAGCATCAGGTTATACTGTAAAGCCTCCAGCGTCCTATTACTTCCGTCCGCGTGCAGATAACGAAGATAGGAAATGCTTTCACTAACAAAAGATTGTTGCAGAAAAACGCATGACCGAAACATTGCATCCATGTGGACAATGGATTATCACATGCCCATTCATCGTCGTTTTTGTGGCATTAGTCCATAATTTCCATCACACATAGTGAAGCATGTAGACAAATCTTGGAATCTCTACAGTCGATAGTAGCCCAGGGCAGGTGTAATCTTCACAGCCCTTCACCTCATCGTGTCCCGGTCAATCTGCCACGTCATTGCCATCGCAGGAAGACCGGCAGACAAAGTGGATGGATTCTCTGTTTTGGACATTTGAAATGGCTGGGTGGCACGTCTCATCATCAACGATCAAAAAGGAAGCAGTCAGCTGAGCTCAAATTCCAAGACCAGGCTGCAGAAAAACGAATACAGCATCGGCCGGGTTGTCAGATCAAAAAAATGATTTTCTACGGCGACAAACACAGCTCTCGTCCCATACCGTGAAGTGCAAGAGCATGAACGTTTACAGACTGCACTCTTTTTAAGACCCAAGTCACACACGCCTCCACCCCACCCCCATCAAGCACACACACACACGCACACACTCACGCATGCACGCAACGCACCGCACGCACGATCGCACGCACGCACACGCACGCACGCCACGCAACGCACGCAAACCACGCACACACACACACACACACACACACACACACACACACACACACTAACACAACATACTAACACACACATGCGCACGTAGGCACATTTGTCATCTTGCTTAAATTAAACAAGAATATACTTCAACCCTTTCAAAGCGGTATTTTGAAATAAATAAGCAGCATGAATGGGAAACTGCCCACATAAAGAACAACAAAATCCAAACATGTTATTTGTTCACAACTGTGCATAGTTTTGTAGTTAATACACTTTGTTTCCCAGACATTCAAACTTTCAGAAACCAGGCGCATTGAACATGAGTTCTCTTTTATATAATTTGGAGCAGCCTGCATACAACAAACTAAACTGCACATTGGAAAAAATCGTTTGTGCTGTGCTAGTTCATCAAGAAATATTGAGCTTTCTTGCATTACCTATTAAAGAAGTCAGCAGCCAAAAGCGCATGATGCCTGCTGCATAATGGCAGTGTTTGTCAGTTGGTTTTGTCCACTATAGGCAAAGTGCTGTTATATGGCTGACCATCTGTGGACGTTAGATTGCTAGCAGGCTGGATTAATTTTTAGTGAAATACAGTATGGCTAATCCAGTAAGGATTAAAAGACAACAAACGAGGCTTATCTATTCAACAGTGTGACAGTCAGTGTGAGGCAAATAACATGCGGCTTGGCTTTCGGGGATGGCTTTCTGTCTGGCTGTGAGGGCCTTATAACTGGATCGCTTTCTTCAGGCTAGGGTACTTTCTATATGCGGGTCTTGTGTTTAAGCCTTGATGTGCCAAAGTTTGTCATCTCCAGCTATAGGAATTCATAGGTTAATAATCTGTATCATGCCAATCTGCAGTCTAAGGTCAGAGGGTAGCATGTATAATCCATGACCTACAACAAAGTCAACCTTTGACCTAGCATGTGCAAGAACGTCTTGATACCTTTGTATGCTGGAGGGTAAATCAACAGCAGAGTTAATAGCATCTTCTCAATTGGCTAAAAATTGTTTTCTGGCATCAAACCCTGTAGACTGATCTAGTATGCTAGACTTGGTCTGTGCTTGTGCTCCTAATAGACACCAAACATATGTTCGTATGGAGTCATTAAGTCTTTGCACTCCTGACATTGTTAGGCCTTACTTTCATCTAAGATAAATGTTGTCCAGGCTTTAGGATGTTTTTGTTCTATGGATCCTAATCGAACTTGTTTGTCTGGTTGAAAAGAGGTGTGGCCGGGCCAGTAGTCATAAGTATATTCTCTTTTTACACCCCACAAATACAATGTGCCTAACCCATGATTGCGGTCTAACTTTTGTCTAAAGTCAGTTGAAGGATTAATGTTAAATTCATTGCAGATTCTTTCATATGCATTATTGTCCATTGGGCTGTTGAATGGATTAAACGCGCTGTCGCTTGGGAGGGCTACTTGTAGTTCAGTTAGTGTTCGTCTGTACTGGTAATAAACATGAAAGTTATATACTGCCCTACTAAAAGATTAGGATGGTTTAAATGGTTTGCATATGAAACACCGCAGCCAGTAGTTGCGCAGTAAACAGCAAAATTTAACTGATTCTGGTAAAACGCATAGGGCGGGATGCCCATGCTGATGGCACTCTATCATTCTTTATTGGGGGATTTGAATATTTAGTTAGTGGGTTTACAAGTCTAACTTGGAAGCCGTATGATTCGTCTACTGCAATGGTTAGATTGCTGAAGTCTAAATATTTAGGATTATAAAACGCTCCTACATTGTAAGTGGCACTTTCGTTGTATTTAAATGGTTCCATTTTTTAATTAGTTTTTAAAATAGTTATAAAAGAGATTGCGCATCTATATAAACCAACAAAACAAACGTGTGCCCTTAACGTACCCAATTGACAATAGGCGCGGTAATTATAGGGTTGCCCTTAGAGAAATTGGATTTAAAGTTATGTGGGTTAACATATCTGAGGGGGCTCAAAATAACTGGATTAATGTTAATGACGAACAAGGCAACCAAATAACTCATGTGCAAATACCTGATGGCTACTACAACTTTTGTTCTTTAAAAGAAGTACTTAGCGAATCTGGTATATGTTAACAATTAACGAGGCAAACCTCAGAATTACTATACATTTTCCACTACAAGAAAGAAGAGAGTATACTTTCCCAAAAGGCCTGGCTAAAATCTAGGCTTTCACAGTAGTGACAGAGATTATAGATTTAGTACAAAAGAAAATGTTTATCAATTTAAAGGCAATAAACCTTCTGATTTTCTCGTAAACCCCATTTTGTATGTTCATTTACAACAGTTAAGAACATGTGCTAATTTGTTTGCTGGCTATCCATCTACAGTTCTAAAGGTTTTGTTACCAACTAGAACAGGGATTTGCGATTACAGTTATATACGTTTGACAGAGACAGCCAATTTAAAGAATTAATTAGCGTAGATATAAATTCATTGGATGTAAAAATAACTAACCAAGATGGAAAGCCGGTTGTTTGTTCTGATTTATTAATAGAGCTGGAAGTAGAAGAGCGTATTAAAAAATTAGTAAGGACTCAGTCCCGCGGGCGTTAATAACGCCGGAAGTAGATGGACGTACTGTAAACCATTAGATTTTTTATATTATGGGAGAGAATGTAAATATGTTTGTTCACGATCACCAAATCTTATCTTACACGCAAGCACCCATTTTTAATGTACTAATTACGTCAATATTTGGCAGTTTGGGCATGTTAATTTTGTTTGTGAATAGGTGTTGATTTTGGCTAAAACTGACATGAGATGGACGTGATTTGGATGTGAAAAGGGGGGTTTTTCGTGCAAAATAAGATGGGTGAGCTTGAACCCGCATATTTACATTCTCTCAAAGAGCTTCAAAGTTCGTCGGATAGACGACTTTTATGCTTCTGTTGTGTGTGAGTTCCTGGAAGAGGACTCCACGAACTGTTCTCGTGAGTGACTTTGACCTGTGTGTGAACTGTGCGTCTAGGGCAGATGCGGCCAAGTGCATAGACTGTCCGTGAGACACTGCCGTGGGTGCCAGCCTTGCCTGCTGGGGAAAAATTGTGTTGTGAGTCTGTAGTACCTAAATAAGAATATGGGTTTCTGGATTCTGGATTCGACATTAGAAAAGTAGTTAGACTCAGAATCAAAAACTTACTTTGAGAATATTTCGACAGGGTCGCCCTGTCTTCTTCGGCTTACTGTTGTTGTTGTGGCAGCAAGGCCTGAAGGGACGACTGTTGTGTGGGTGAACAGTTGTGTCAGGATCTGACTGAAGGTCCCAATACTTGCATCAGGTCCCAATACTTGTATCAGGTCCCAATGCTTGTGTCAGGTCTCAATACTTGTGTCAGGTCTCAATACTTGTGTCAGGTCCCAATACTTGTGTCAGGTCCCAATACTTGCTACCGAATATGAATGCAACAAGAAAGTACAGACCCTTCCCAGGGGTAAAAACACCTGTGAAAAACCAAAGCTGATCCCCCGAAGAAAGTGACAAAACAACTGAAAATGGGTAAAGAAACGGAAGAAAGAAAAACCCTATCCCCCCTTTACCCTTTAACCAACGACTTTACCCACTTCTGGTTCCACGCCTAGATGTATGGATTTTCCCAAGATACACAAAAAGGGACGCCCCCACCCCTCCCCCCCAATTTTTGGGGCCCACTTGGCAGTGTCTTGTACAATCCCCCCCACATTCCTGAACAAGTATTGGGATTTTTCAGGGGGAAAAAACCAAAAACCAAAATTTATTAAACCCAAAACCCGGCCCGGGATTTGAAAAAGATGGAAAACTAAAAACCGGTCCCAAGGGTTAAAGTTTTCAAGAAGTTTTGGGATTTTCCACACCCCTTCCCCCAAGGCTCCCAGCATTCAAAGTTGGGGATGCTCCCCCCTTTCACCACCCGAACTTGCACCCACAGAAAAAAGGACAGCCTTGGGACCTATCCCCCATTAGAAAACCTTTACTTCTTTTTAAAAGTGTTTTAAAAATCCCCCCCCAGCAAAAAACCCCAAGGAGCCCCACCCCCATGGGGGTTACCCAGTATTTCCAAAGTGGTAAAAAAACCCTGGAAAGGAACAGAAAAGGGCCCTTTTTGGACACGCCAAACCCCCCCAGAGCATTCCCCATGGGTACGGAAACCCCCAAAAACAGGCCGAAAAAATTTAAAAAAAAAAACAAAAAACCGGGGGGGGGGGGGGGGCCAAAAAAAAAAACCCCAAATAAAAAAAAAAGGAAAAAATTCACCCACAAAAAAAAATCAAAAAAAAATCCCCCGGAAAAAAAAAACCCAAAAAACCCAAGAACCCAAAAAAAAATAAAACCACCAAAAAAACCCACCCAAAAAACTCCAAACTCCCCCTTTCCTTTAAACCCCCCCCCCCCCCCCCCCCCCAGCACAAAAATTTATGTTGCCCAACCCCCCTCATGCACACCCCCCCCTACTGTTTTTTCCACTAAGGAAGAAGAGCTGAAGAAGAACACATAAAGGGACTGCCCTTCCGCTACGGGACCACCCTGCAGGATTTTGGGAAAAACCCTCGATTTTGCTACTCTTCTTCAAAAAGAAACGAACATTGTGAAAGTGGGGCCCCTTACATTAAAGGATTTCAGAGCTTTCCTACCCGGGCCCTTTTCCAACAACTTTATGAAAAGTTTTTTCCAAAAAACCCACCAACCTCAACGCCAGCAACGGACCCAAAGTCAAAGGCAAAACACGGCCCCCCCCCCCCCCCAAACATGTGGTGTATGTCCCAAGGAAAGGGGTCAAGACCCCAAAACCAAAATTTTGGCGGACAGCAAGCCCACCACCACCCCTCTCCCCAGGAACACCCACCCAATCAACTTCTGCCATACCCCAAAAACCTAAAACCCACAGGCCAGTTTGGGCCCCCAAAAAACCCCAAGATCTTATCTACAGGGGGCCCTTCCTCAAAAAACGAAAAGTTCAGAAGCCTCGAAATCACAAAACAAGACGTCCCATCGAACAGAATCAAGGTTTTGAACTCCCCCCCCCCCCCCCACTTCAATCAGATCCTGACTGACAACTGTTCACCCCACACAACAGTCGCCCCAAAAAGGCCCTTTCGTTTGGCCACAACAGCAACCATGAGCTGAAAAAGACGGGGCGACCCGGGTCGAAAAAATTCTACATTAAGTTTTTAAATTCAACTACTTTTTCTGTAGAACCTAGTTTTGTTGCACACTTTTTAAACCGGGCGTAACCCAAATTTAAAATTTTTTTTCCCTTTAATCCCATTATGTAAAAGCCTTTTTTTCCCTCATGTAGGGTTTCCCGGGCCCGAAAAAGGAAAAACAAAGTAAAACCCTTTAACTTTTTCCCCGGGTTGTCAAAGTTCAGGGTTGGTGGGGGTGTGGGGGAAAGAAAAGTCGTACCCCAAATTAAACGCCTTCATTTTGAGAGTCGACGAAAAACACACACACTGCACACGACCCAAAACTTTTGGTAACCCCGTCCCGTAACATCGGTGGCTCCTAGTTTTTCCCTTTTCTCTTCCCAAAAAAAATTTTAAAAAATTTTTTTTAGTGATAGGTTTTTTTTTTCCTGCCCCTGCAGTTGCCCAATTTAAAATAAGGATGGGTTTCCACTTTCACAGTTTTTCCCCTTTTGAGAAATTTGAGCGGGTTTTGTGTTGTTTGTTTGTATAAACTGTGCCCAAATTTTCTTCCCGTCTCCAGCGTAATAGGGTTTTTCTTTTGTAAATTTTCGGGAGATACAAGGGCCATTTTTCCTTTCCCCTTTGGGGGCTCTGGTTTAAATTATCCCCCTTCCCGGTTATCTCTTTTTGGGGTTTTACTTCTGTTTCTTTCTTTACGGGATATTTTTTTGGGGTTTTTCCCAAAATTTTTTGGGTTTCATTACCTTCGGTATCTCTCTCTGATAAAATTTCTGTTTCTTTTTTTAACGGGATATTGGGGGGGGGTTGGGGTTTTCTTCAGCTTTCTTTGGGTTTCATTCCCTTCGGTGATCTCCTCTGATCATTCTGTTTCTTTTTTTTACGTAGAAAATTTTTTTGGGTTCTTCAGCATTTTTGGGGGTTTCCTTCTCTTGAATTTACTGAGTGTGAAAAGGCTGTTTCGAACCATTAACAAAAATTTTGGGTTTTATTTTGAAGCTTATTGTTTGAAAAAAAAAAGAAAAAAAATTTTGGGATTGTTTTTTCGTTTCTGTTGAATGCCATTGCGGGTTTATGTTTTGTGTTTATTTTTTAGAAGTGTGGGGTTTAGTTTTTTAAATTTATCATACTGTGTTCCCCACCCTTTGAACAATTTCACGGGCCACCTATCTTTTTCCAACGGTCCCCCGGAGGGGGAAAGCAAGGGGTTGCGGGGGACTAGCCCTTTCCACCTCTGTAGGTTAAATATTTTTGATAATCCCCTTTCTTTTCCCCACACCAGTGTCTGGGGGCCCCCCGATCTCCTTTTTGGGTAGAGGGCATGGAGGGGGGCCATAAAACCAGGTGATTTTTTGTCCCTTAAAGGTTTTTTTGGCTGACCTTTTGGCATTGTTTGTCGTTGCGTTTCTTTCGCCAATACCCCGAATTCCTGTTTCCCCTGTTTTTTTCTTATGTTTTTTTTGTTTTGGGGTTGGAACAAAATTTATTTTTTAAAAAAAAAAATATTGTCGTTAGTTTTTTCTTTAAAAAAACAAAGCTGAAGAATTAAGTAGGGGGGAAAACCAAAAGTGTAGGTAAAAAATTTCTTCCATCATTATAGTTTTGGGCCTTGGCAAAAATTTGAGATTTTAATTTTTTTTAAACCGGGGGGGGGGGTTAAAGATGAAGAAAATGGGAAAATTTATTTTTTTTGATTTTAAAACCCTTTTCACTAAGAATGGGGGAAACCATCGCAACCCTTTCCTGGGGCAGATCTTGGGCTTTCCCCCTGCTCCTGGGCCTTTTGTCCGCGGTTTGGGACTCATCAGGGAACAGGGCTGTTTGTCTGTGCCTTGGCGTCAAATACAGACAACCACGGGCCGTAATTCTGTGGTGTTCCCCCCCAAAAGGTTCAAAAAAATAACCCCATCAGCACCCCAAAGCAGCCAGCCCAAATGTAATAAAATTTAAAAAAAAACCCAAAGCGTGGAGAGGAAACAAATTTTCTGAAAAACTAAAATCAATTTTGAAATAGGGACCAAAAAGGGTAAGGGGGGGTCTTTGAGCCATGGGGTCAGGTCCATTCATTTTTCCCTCTCCCCCTCCCCTCCTCCTCTCTTTCCTCCCTCCCCTCTCTCCCCTCCCTCTCTTTTTCTCTCCCTTTTCGGGCTCTCTCTCCCCTAATAAAAATAAAATTTTTTAAAAAATAAAAGTGTAGTGGGCAGTGGTTTTTTAAACCTTTTTTCTTGTTTATAGCAATTAAATTTTTATTTGGTTTCCCTAGGTTTTTGTCCGGGTTTGGGCAGGATATTATTTCATATTTCATTATGGCACAGGAGGCAAGGAAGAAAGTCCTGGGTTTGTCCTCTGGAACCCGGACAAGTTTTCCCCTAAAAAAATTACCAAAGAGGAAGGTATATGGTCTGGAGGGGGAGTCTGTTGGGGTTATGTGAAAGCGGGGACAAAACCCCTTATTTTCCGTCCCAGTCCATTCCCCGATCGGTCTTAAAAAAGTCAGGGGGTAGTCTCCCTCACAAAATGCCATCCAAAATGGCCCTTCCCCACGCTTTAATTTTTTAGAAGCATTTCCCCCTTTAAGAGGGGTTTTTCCCGGGGCCAAGGGCCCCGTTGGGCGCCGTGGATTTGAATTTCCCCAAAATAAATCACCTAACCGAGTGGGGCCACCGAGTTTTGGACCCGTGGATTGTGAGATCCCAAAATTTGTCAGTCTGAAACCCGAGTGGGACCACCAGTATTGGACGCCGTGGATTTGGGGATCCCAAAAATAATTTAGTCTGAACCTGAGGGGACCACCGAGTATGGTTTCGAAGCGAACTGAATGAAAAGAAAAATTTTAAGAAAAGTGTAGAATTGAGATGGGCCCTTTTGGGCCCTTTCAAGACAGAAATGTTTAGAGAAAAGTTTTAGAGAATTTAAATCCTTGGGGCCCTTTTCATAGACAAGAATGTGTAGAGAATGGTAAGATTGAGATGCCTTGCCATTGCATAGACAGAGAATGTGTAGAGAATGTGTAAGAATTTAAAGGCCTTTGGCCCTTGGGATAGCCAAAGACCTTTCTTACGTTTTCCCCTTCCCGCAATTTTTTGGGGGTTTTTCCCCTGGTCCCGTCTTTTATGAAATTCCCCATATAAAAACCCCCCCCACAAGCAGCGCTACCTATTGCCATTCAAACAAAGGGGGTTTTTACAAGGGGATATCAATTTTCACATCATTTCCCCGGGGCCAGTCTTCAAGACTTCCCAAAATACACCTACAAGCAGCGCTACCCCGATTTCAAATTTTAGCACTGGCCTTTTCCCACAAGGAATACCATTGCACTCACCGAGAAGCAGCCTGCCAAAAAGAATTTTCTACCCCGTCCCCTGGCTTAACATGCTTTCCCCGTATTTTTTTCCCTTTTTCCCTCTCCCTCCCCTCCTTTTCTCTCTCCTCCCTCTCTCTCCTCTCCTCCTCTCACCGTCCAAAATTTTCCCCCCCCCCTCTTCTCTCGTCTCCGCTCTCCCCCTTAAATCTCCCCACTCCCCCCCCCCTCCTCCTTTTTTTTCCCTCACACAACACACACACCCCACACACACACACCAACACACACCAAAACACACAACACACACACACAACACACCCACACACAAAACACCACACACGCACACACACACACACACACACACACGCACACCCACGCAAAACAAACACACACACACACAACACACACACAACACACCCCACACATACCCCAAAAAAAACGCAGCACGACGCACGGGACGCAAACACACACACACACACACACACACACACACACACACACACACACACCACACACACAACCCCACACACACACACACACACACACACCCCACACACACACACACGTACGCACGCACAGCACACACACACACACACACACCACACACACACACACAAAACCCCACCCACACCACACCCCCACACACACACACACGCGCGCGCGGCGCGCGCGTGCGTACATACAACCCCAAACCCCACACACACACACACACTTTACACAAACACACACACCCACACCCAAACATACACACAAAACACACACACAAAACACACACACACACACACACCCACACACACACACACACACACACAACACAGCACTACACACACACACAAAACACACACACACACACACACCACACACACACACCCCCCGCACACACCACCACAAAACACACTCCTTCCCGCCCCCTCCCCACCTCTCCTCAACAGGTGTTTCTTGGTTTTTACTTTTTTTTAAATGTACAACAACCCTTTATGAAAGCTTTTTTCGCCTAAAATAACCTCAGCGAACATTTTTGGCAATGAAACACTGAAGACCTGGTGGCTGAAAAGAGGGCAGTTCTGGCATCTCTGCACTTTACATCAAAAGAACACTGGGAAAACCCAACGGGTGAAAACAGGCAATGTCCCGGCATCTCAAACACGTGACAGCAATGAACACTGAAACCTGACTGGCTGGGAAAACAGGCAATGTATGGCAACTTTAAGCACGTGACAGCAATAACACTGAAGCCCCTGACGGGTAAAACAGGCAATGCTGGGATCCTCTAAACACTGGGCAGCAATGAACACTGAAGACCTGACCTTGGGGTTGAAACAGGGAAAGTCCTAGCATCTCTAGCCTGACACAATGAACACGAAAAACCCCGCGTCTGAAAACAGGCAATGTCTGGCATCCCCTAGCACGTGACAGCAATGAACACTGAAACCTGACTGGCTTTAAAACAGGGAATGTTTTGGCCCTCTCTAGCAATGACAGCAATGAAAACTGAAGACCTGACTGGCTGAAAACAGGGAATGTCGGCATCTCAACACTGGCAAACAATGAACACTGAAGACCTGACTGGCAAAAAAAAGGCAATGCCCCGGCATCCCTAAAAAAAGTGACAGCAAAAGAACACGAAAACCTGGGTGGCTGCACAAAAATGTTTTGGGGCCCTAAAATCGACCTTATTGTTTGGGATACCACAAAACCCATTTTTTTTGGGAGTATTTGGGAAACAAATTTTGGGTTTTTAAACCCCGATCAAGGGGATTATGTTGAAAAAACATCTGGAGGTCCCGAGGTCCAAAGTTTGGAAAAAGCAATTTTTGGGTCATGTGTCCTCCTCCATTTAAAAGAAATCAGAAATGTTGAATGGGCCCACGAGTTAATTCAAAAAATTGTGCGCCCCATTTGGGAAAAATTAAAAGGTCATTGTGAAATTTATTTTTGGGGAAGAAAGTGCTCCTGTGACATTTTTTTTTTGGTCAAAAATAAAGAAAACAAATATGCAAGGAAAAGTAAGAGAAACAAAAAACAAAGGGGATTTTTAATTTTAAAGGGGTTTTTAAAAATGCACAAAATTTTGGTCCGGATTTAAGATTCCCAACCCAATGGAGGAGGGGGGGGGGGGGGAGCAGGGGAAGAGGAAAAGGGGAAAAAAAAAGGTTTTGGAATGTGGGAAACGCGAAGGGGGGGTGGGGGTTCCCAATTCCCCCACTGTTGCCGCAAAAAAAACAACTTGGGAAACCCGAAAAAAAAACAATCACAGGGAAATTTAAAAAAGTCAATGGACGATTCTGATTTGCTCTGTTTTTTGGGAAAGATGAAAAACCCCAGCCGGGGCCGGTTTTTATTTACAAAAAAGGGGTCCATCTCGGAAAGGGGCCGAAATCCCTGACTTTGCCGACCAGTTTGGATTTTTTGTTTGTTTTTCGTGTATACATCCCCTTTGAGGGAAAATGCCCGTGGGTGAAAAGACAATGGGTTTGGGGGGGTTTTGGGCCAAACAAAACCCCCTTTTAGAGTGGGGAAAAAAAAAGAGGGAAGAGAGAGAGAGAGAGAAAAGAGAGAGAGAAGAGGGGGAAAAGAAGAGAGAGAGAAAAGAGACAGACAGGGCAGACAACCCCCCAGACAAGAGAGAGAGAGAGAAGAGAGGGGAGAGCCAAAAGACAGACAACAGACAGACAGACAGAGAGAGAGAGAGAGGCAGAGAGAGACAGAGAGAGAGCCCAAAAACAACGAACAGCCAAAAGAAAGGTTTGACAGGTAGAGGAGGGGAGATTTTAGAAAGAGAATATAACATACAAACCCACAGTCACAGAGAGTCCCGACAAAACTACAGATAAACAGACAGACAGACAGGCAGACAGACACAAAACACACACACACACACACACCCCACACACACACACACACCCCACACCCCCACACACACACACACACCACAAAACACACACACACGCACCACGGGACACACACACAACCCCACACACAAACACACACCCACACACCAAAACACCCCACACACACCACACACACAACCAAAACAAAAAACAAACCCAAAACAAGACAAAATTCTTTATTTACGAGGATAATAAATAAGGGACTGATGTGCTTTTTTTCATCCATTTCCCCGCCCCCGTGTTTTGGGGCAACAATATAAAATTTAAAAACAACAAAGGAAGCATGCAAAAGGGACTAAACTACAATACAATAGGGATTAAAAAATTTAAAAAAAAAAAAAAAGAGAGAGAGAGAGAGGGGAGAGAGAGAGAGAGAGAGGGAGGGGAGGGGAGGGGAAAGCAAAGGGGCGAAGGGGGTGTGGGGGAAGCTTGCAGAAGAAAAGGGGGGGGGGAGAGAGAGGGGGAGAGAAAGAGAGAGAGAGGGGGGGGAGGGAGGGAAAAGAGAAGAGAGAGAGAGAGAGAGGAAAAGAGAGAAGGGGGGGGGGGTTTGGGGGGGGGAGAAAGAAGGGTAGGGGTGGGTGGGGATAAGAGAGCATGTTTAAACAATCTGACCCAAACAAAAAAATTCCAAAGAATACAAAACAATCAATTTTGAAACAAACCCGGGGGGGGGGGGGGGGAGAAATAAAGCACAAATGGAGGGGGGAAAAGCATAATGATAGCCCTTTGCCCCGGGGTAGGAAGGGATATTTATATGGATAAAAAAACAAGTCATTCCAGCAGAAACCCTGAAGAGAGAGAGAGAGAGAGAGAGAGAAGAGAAAGAGAGAGAAGAGAAAGAGAGAGAGAGAGAGAGAGAGAAGAGAGAGAGAGAGAGAGAAAAAAGAAAGTCACATAAAAACTCAAGCATTTCGACAGAATGACAAAGGGCAGGGGGTATTTGGAAAACACACACCAAAACACACACACAACACACCACACACACACACACACACACACACACAACACAACCCACACACACACACACCACAACACAAAACACACCCACATCAATTTAAAATATATATATTAAAAAAATATAAAATATATAAAAAATTTTAAAAAAAAATTAAAAAATTTTAAAATCCCTAAAAGACAAACTTACTAAACAAAATAACAACATGTTCATTTCAGTAAAAAAAAACACCCCCCCCTAAAATTAGGAGGGGGGGGGGGGGGGGGTTACTACATAAGGGAAAGGGGGGTGGTGGTAAAGGGTTGGGGGAAAAAATGGCGGAGTATGTAAAAACTGGCCACAAAATGGGTTTAAATAATGGTGTTTTAAGGTTAATGCATTGGGGCTGTTGGTTAGTCAGGGAGCGAGTTCCATTTTACAGGGAAACCTTTAATAAGTTAAACTGGAAATTTTAAAAAAGTCAAATTTTAGGGGAAAAGGGAAATGAAGTTTTGGGAAAATTTCCCTTTAGGAATTTATTGGAAAACTGTGAACTAATGTTGAGGGGGCCTTCCCCCGACACAATCCGTGCATTAATGGAAACCCTTTGTTGTATCTAATCTCAGAATTTTAAAGGGAAAACTTTAATCTTTTATAGTCCCCATTCCAGAAGACTACTGCTTTTTTTGGAGACTTTTTTAGGCTCGCTTTTTGCGGCTTAAAATGGGTTTGGGGGATGGGTTAAACGCAAACAAAAGCCCCCAGAGGAGAACCATAGTCCAATGTTTGAATTTAATATGAAGGAAATGGAAAAAGACTTGCGTGAATGCCCGGTCGAGGGAAACGTTTGAAATTTTTTGAGTTTAAAAATTTCTGGAAATTCAAAAAAGGGGGACTGATGGCGGGGAACGAAGCAAAATTAAAGGGAAAAGGGGTTTTTTTTAGAACTTAAACCCCCAATGGGCAAACAAACAAACACAAACAAACACATGCAAAATTTTAACCACTTGGGTCTTCTTCAGGGGAAAAAAAAATTTACATTTGACAAAATTTTGGGGCCCGTACAAACAAAGAACGAAAAAAGGAGAAAAAAAAAATGGGCTCATCCGTTTTCGTCCATGTGGTCGGTGGGCGGAAATGGCATGGGCCAGGGGGATTATGGAGATGAAACGGAGGGGGGGGGGGGGGGGGGGTTGCGTCGGGGGAGGTGTGTGTGTGTGTGATATGATAGGGTTGGTGTGTTTTAGTTTATTGGGATGGTGTGGTATATTTGGGGATGGGTTGTGGTAATGGTGGATTGATAATAATGGTAAGGGGGAAAGAAGGGGGGGGGGGGGGAATTTAGGGAAGGATAAACAAAATTAAGATTAAATAGATGGAGGGTTGCTGTAACTACTGTATGAAGTGAGTGAAGGGGATGTGGTGGTGGTGTATGTATGTGTGTGTGTAATGTGTGTGTGTTGGTAGGGGATATTGCCAACTGATGTGGAAGTGGTGGGTATGTGTGTTTGGTTTTTGTTGGATATTGATCCCTTGGGGGTGTAGTGTGCCCATTTACACTGTTGTTATCAATGGTTATTCCTAGCACTTTGAGGCATGGTAACCTGTTCAACGGGTTCATTTTTATGATGTACAGGAGGGAAACTTAAGAGTGAGTTTTTGTCTTTTTTGCCTGGTTGTGATAAGCATGGATTTAGTTTTTGAGGGTGAAGCGACATGTGATTTAGTTCAGTCCATTTCACGAGATCATTCGCACTTTCTTGTAAAGTTTGTGAAAGAAACAGTAACACGAAATGATTTGGTGGATTGTTGTGTCATCGCAAAAAGTTCACAGGTGGATGTGATATGTAGAGGGAGATCATTGATGTAAATTGTGAATAATAAGGACCCAAGATAGAGCCTTGTGGGACGCCATAGGAAAGTGTTTGAAATGAAGAGAAGGTTGTTTTAAATTTTTCACACATTTGCCATTTGTGAGATATGAGTGAAAAAGCGTAAGAGTTCCTGTGGTTAAGCCATAAAATTTTAATTTTCTAAGAAGAAGGTTGTGGTCTATCACATCAAATTTGCTTTTTTTGAATCAATAAATAGGACACCACAATATGTGTGTTGTTGATGCTGTTTAGCCATTTCATCAACCAGGTTGATTGTGCTGTGTGGCATGAATGGTTGTGTCGGAACCCGGACTGTCTTGAATGAAGCAAGTGGTATGTATTAAAGGGGTGGTGTATTTTTGTGTTTGTTTATGTGTTTTTCCAAAGGTTTGGAAATAGTGGAAATGATCGAGATTGGTCTGTAGTTTGCAGGATCTGAGCTGTCACTGCTTTGTAGATAGGAATGACTTTTGCTTTTTTGAAACTATTGGGGAAAATGATTTTTTGTCGATACACAGATTGAAGACGTATGTCAACGTATCTGAAATTGCTGGAGTTTGATAGTTTGAGAATTATGCCGTCTGGCCATCCACCCCGCAGGTATTGACTGTTTTGGGTGTGTTAGGTAGTGATAGACTTCTAATACTGTTATTGGTGGAATATAAAGTTCAGACGTGATGTTTTTATCATGGCAATATTGTTTCAGTTTTGAAGGTAGTTTGATCTTAAAGAATCAGCCGTGACAACTTTATTGGCTATAGTGCAAAAGTGGGTGTTCAGTTGTTCGACAGAGATGTCTTTAATTATAGTTGATTTTGAAGAAGATTGATTGTTTGTAGCTCGTTAATAGCTCTCCTTTCCCAAATTTTTGGGGTTTCTGATTTGATGAAATTAGTTCTCGATAGTATTTCTTTTTTTTCTCTGCACTTCTGTGAATTTATTCATTTCCCCAGTATTCTAGATTCCTCTTCATAGCCATGTTGTTTAAAGCAGATCTCTAAGATAACCTGCTCCTGTAACTCTTTAGTGTACCATGCCGGTTTGGGATTATGTCGTACTCTAATCGTTTTTAGAGGGGCGTGTTTATCATATATTTCTGTAAATGTTTGATCAAAATTCCACAGCAACATCTGGATCAGTTATGTTGTAAACGGATGAGAGATTTGAGGGTAAACAAGTCATGTAGAAATCTTGGTTGTTAAAGTTTGTAAAGCAACGGTAGGTTATTGTTTTTGTGTCCCGTTTTGGGAATTTTTACTCCTTTTTTGGACCATGTGACACACACTGGGTAATGATCACTACAGTTTTGAACAGGGAACAGGCTTCTGCTATGTGAGTTTTATCTGAAACATAAATTGGTCGATAAGTGTCTTAGAGTTTGGTGTGACTCTCGTTGGGATTCGATGTGTTGATGCAGGTTTTAAACAGATTGAATGCTTGCGTCCATTGATTTTGTGCTTTCATAAGGTCTGTGTTAAAGTCTCGAGTAAAATAATTTCCTTTGGATTTAGTGAGACTGCATCCATCTTTGGAATAAATTTGTCGACCCAGTATACTCTTTCAGATGGGTTCCTGTAGCAGAATCCAACCAAAAGGAAGGGTTCTTTTCAGCTTAACTTCTATCCAGACACATTCTACACCGTTACGTTCTAGGTGAGAAGTCGTTTGAATCTAAGGGTTTTCGCTGTGAAGATAAGAAGACCCGTCTCTTTCGTTTGTGCAGGATCTTTCCGGATTACGTTTTATCCTGGAATAGCTACTCATTGTCGGTAATGTGTGTTGTTAATCTGGATTCAGAGAGCCTTAAAATATGAAAAGGTTTACCATGGTTCCAAATCAGTGTTGATATATTGATGTCTTGTTAACTGCATGTTGGATATTAAGGTGACGATTCGAAGTCCTTCTTTGCATGGCCATACGACTGGTTCTTGCTCATTTGTGCTCATTTTTTGTATGTATGTGTATGTATGTGAATGTATGGTTAATTTGTGCCGTATGAATTGTTAATGTTGAGTGTGTGTGTGGGGTGTGTGTGTGGGTGTGTGTGCGCGCGCGCGGCGCGCGTGGTGTGTGTGTCTTTATTGAGTGTATTCTGTGTCTCTGTGTGTGTGCTGTGTGTGTGTGTGTATGTGTGATTATGCGTGCTACAGTGCTCATGTCTGTTGTGTATGTATGTAGATGTACGTTAACTTTTTCTGTTTGTTATATTTCCGTGGAGCCAGAAATGCAACAAAAAACACCTCCTCTGCCAACCCAAGACTGTGTGCGAAGTGTAGACCAAGGTACTGTGGTACACAAGGCTTCACCCGGTGGTTTTCCCCACATCCTACACACGTTTGTTTGTTGTTTTTGTTGTTTGTTTTTTTCATGCAAAAAATTAACTTGCGATGCTTGGTTTCCTTAACCAGAAAAGGGGAGGAGAGAGAGAGTGAGAGGGGGAGAGAGAGAGGAGAGAGGAGAGAGAGAAGAGAGAGAGGAGGGGAGAGAGAGAGAGGGGGAGAGTGAGAGAGAGAGGGGAGAGAGTCCAGTATCGTGAAATAAGGGGAAGAAGATTAAGTTGTGTCATTTACATTCAACGAGTTCTTCGAAGCTTCAAGCCGTCGTCTTAGTCAGCTTCACGCTAGATTGTCGCCTTGATCAAGTCATGACACCGACTCAATTTGTTCACAGCATGCCTTTCCTCCCCGTCCTCCCCTTATCCCACCCCACTGAATGGTGTGTCTTTTTGGAAGTCTGTACCAAAACTGGTCACTTCCAGGCATAGAGATCACCACAGAAACACTGTATGGATGTGTCTTTTGGAAGTCTGTAACAAACCCTGGTCACTTCAGGCCATATAGATTACTAGAAGATGGTCTTTGCCACAAACATGATTGTGGGATGTTTCTTTGTCAAACAGTCGGCATCTGGTTCATGAAGCACTGGGTGTTTTGACACGGATGACTGGAGACCAGATGGCAAGTGCTGGATGATGTCTGACTGACATTGGACACACCACCCCACCCCCCCACACATCACACACACATCCACACACACACACACAACACACCACACACACACACACACACACACACACACACACACACCACACACCACACACACATGATGTGTGATTTGACTGCATGTCCTGACCTGCCATTGGAGATATACTCACACCACACACACACACACACCACACACACAAAACACACACACCACACACAAACACCACACTCACACACACACACACACACACACGATGTGTGAACTGACTGCCTGTTCCTGACCTGACCATTGGAGATCACACACACACACCGCACACACACACACACACACACACACACACACTCACACACACACACCACACACACACACAACACACATAACACACACACACGCACACACGATGTGTGATTGGACTGCCATGTTCTGACCTGAACCATGGAGATACACACACACACCGAATGTGTGACTGGGACTGCATGTCTGACCTGACACATTGGACATAACACACAAACAACACACACGATGTGTTGGCACAGTGGTTGTGAAGCATTCGCTTTTCTACCACATTCAAGAGGTTAATGTTTTAACGCCATCTATTGATTCGTGCGTCTGTCAGTAAAATTACGGCGGAAAAAAAAGGGAAACAAAATCAGATCCACAAACGAGCCTGTTAAACAGTGCTGTGGTTTTTCAGTAACTATAAGGGAATGTAAGATTTTTCCTCACTGTCGTTAATATCGTAATCTACAGCACGTTTTTAAATCATGTTTTTGTGCTCGCATGTATTGTGTTTACGTGGTAACGTGTGTGTGTGTGTGTGTGTGTGTGTGTGTGTGTGTGTGTGTGGTTGTGTGTGTGTGTGTGTGTGGTTGTGTGGGTGTGTGTGTGTGTGGGCTGTGTCCCTCCATGGTCAAATGTATTCCACTCGCTCCAGACAAAACTACTGGGCCGATCTTTTCTGAAAATTTGTAGGTATGTTCAATATGGCGTCAGGTGCTGCCCGATGTTTTATTTTACCTTTTTACCCGTTACTAGCGGCTATAATGGCCAATAAACGGTTTTTTCTTCTTTTTGGGTTATCTCAGATGTACTTGGCCGATCTTTCTGAATATCTGTAGGGATGGTCATTATGGGTCACGGATAATGGCCGATGTTTACCAGAATAGCCGTTTACTCTAACGGCTATAACGGCCCAAAACGGTTTTTCCTCTACTATGGGTGTGTGTGTTTGTGAGTGTGTGTGTGTGTGTGTGTGTGTTGTGTGTTGGGTGGTGTGTGATGGTGTGTGTGGGTGTGTGTGTGGGTGTGTGTGTGTTTCCGGATGGATGTGTTGGAATTTTAAGTTGTCCCCCTCCACTCGTTCTCATTCATACTATTGTTTAGTGTGTATCTCTTTTAAGTGTGGTAGGTAGGTATGCTGTCCTTTCGTGAATGAATGAAATCTCTGAGAGAGAGAGAGAGAGAGAGAGATGAAGAGAGAGAGAGTGAGACGAGAGTGACAGAGAGACGAGAGGACAGAGAGAGAAGAAGAGAGAGAGAGGGAGAGGATGAGAGAGAAGAGAGAGGTGCGCGCTCGCCAGCCGACAGACAGAAAAGAAAGAGAGTAAGACAGACACACAGGCACACAGACACTCACACGGAGTACAGATATATTAGAAAAGTCTAGCATTGGAAAGACGTTCAGTAGTGACATTCACCCTTTTTATTCTTCTTCGTTGGTTTTGAATTTATCGTTCCAGTCCGCTCCACTTGCTTTTTTGTCCGTCTTTCGATGGATGTTGGAACCACATCCGCTTTTCCGTTTGTTCTGGGGTCGCAGCGTTTCCCTAGTTCAGTCATCTTATTGTTGCCTCTTACCAATCAGAATGGCACCCTCGCCCCCCCCCCCCATAGCTCCCGTCAATTGCCATTTCCGGCCATCGATTTGAGAAGTTGTTCTCCCCTGAAGACCGTTCCAGCGGAAGTGAGCACTGGACGTAATGGATTGTGGGAGACGAAGGCGATCAATGGGAAAATAAAGTGAGGACTGTGAGTTACGTGCAGGGACGGGGATGAATTTCAGAATGGGTCGGATTTTGAATACCACGGCCACTGCATATTTCATTGCCATCTTCCACACCCTTCACAGGCCACCAGTTCTGGAGTCAGTCACCACCACTCGTCCACGTGCAGGAGCTAGTCTCATCCTACCTCAGTCCCATCACTGGAATCCACCACTGCTGTCACATGCGTCACTTGAAGCAACACGTTGGAGGAGACACAGCATGCTTGTGTATCTTATATAAAGACTGGTTGACTGTTTACAGTATTTTTTGGTTGTTGTTCTATCATTTTGAGAGAGAGAGAGAGAGATGAGAGGAGGATGGAAGAGAGAGACGAGGAGAGTGAGGAGGGAGCCGAGATGAGAGAGAGAGAGAGACAGAGACTGACAGGACAGGCAGGACAGGCAGTCAGACAGACAGACAGAGACATAGGCAATGCTTAATATGTTACCTTGTAGGCTCTTTGAACGTTTTGAAAAACACTTACAGTATATGTGTGTACGCGGTAATTTATTTTAGACTTGCTAATTGACTGTAACAATTTTATTCAAAGCCGGACAGAAGTCGTCAAACTCTCTATTTAAGTTTCCAATCACAAGTATGGGATCATGAATCAATTAATTCACCCATCAGCATGTTCTCCCTTTTCAACTGTTTTCCTTCCATGGTACCAACCCCCAGTTGCTCTATGACACCCACCCCAAAAAAAAAAAGCCGTTCCCACGGTCAAAATATTTTTTAAATGAAATATTTTTAAACAGATGATCTCCCCTAAGGGTTTGAGCACCCTAGATTGTTAAGGACACTTTTATATTGTTCTCCAACACACACACACACACACACACACACACACACACACACACACCACACTACACACACACATATATATATTTATATATATATATATATTTATATATATATATATATAGAGAGAGAGAGAGACGAGGAGAGAGAGAGAGAGAGAGAGAAGAGAGAGAGGAGAGAGAGAGAGAGAGAGAGTCACGAGTCACGTGTCACGAATGTTTATTGTCAGGCCAATCGCCCATACAATGGAGTGAGGTTAATGAAACACAATGTTAACTGATGGTAATCACATTCTATTCTTTCATGTTAATTTAAGGTTTGAAAATAAATTAAGCCCATTTTTCTTTTAATTTATTTCGTTGTTACAGGAGGTAGCTTTACACATTTATCGTAGATGGGGCGGTTGTGTACTTTTTTGAGTTTCATTCTTTCGAGAGTTTCTATGTATGACATCAAGCAAAAATAATGCACTTCTGTCTCTGGCACATTGTAACAAAATGGACAGTTACGTCTCTGCTCCAGCCAACTTGTACTGCATTAAATGACAATTCAGTGGGGACATCCCAATTCTAAACCTGGGAAAAACGTGTTACGCACCATGTTGTTCATGATTTGACATAAATGAGTACTAATTGACAGGGATTGTCTGAAAGGATGCATAAAATTAGATAGAAAGTATTAGACTCTAATTTGCATGCCAATCTGTTGAAAACATTCTACAAGTCTCTGTTTTAAGTTGCCAAATAAACATACTATATTTCCGACCTTGCGCTTCCCTGACTACTCCAAACCAAGTCTATTTTTTTTACAAAACATTTCTAATTTTACAGCCCCAAGTTTGATAGTTTGACTCTGTAGGCTGAGTAAGCTATGTAAGCTTTCTTTGGATATCTATTGTCATCCATGTAAACAAGGAGTAACACAGAACTTTATACATTTTCAATTCGTTGTAAACATACAGGGGGTATCTGCCTGTTCGCCCGTTATAATCAATGTTTAGGCGATTTGGGTTAACACCCATCAATCGTTTTAATGCAAACAAGTGGACTTCTCGATTAATTCTTGATTTTCAACTAAAACCCATATTTCAGGGATCCATAAGTCAGGATCGGCTGTTTTGGCTTATCCAAAGCTTTTAAAACGATCTTAGTGAGTTGTTCACCAATGCGACTCAACATTCTTATCAATGCTAACATGTTCCCTTCTTGGTCTTTTCTGCAAGATCAGGAACTTTGTTATTCACAAAACTATCTGTTGATAAGGAAATGCCAGGTTACTTGTACATGTTCACAATTTTAAGTTCATTTCCATGAAAACACATTTTTCATTCGCCGCCCCAGTGTCCGCCGTACGAAAAATAACAACATTTGATTTTTTCCAAATTTACAATTAAGACCCAGTGCGTTCTGCTGTATCAGACAAGGATATTCAGACTGGTCTGAAGGCCAATGATGCTGTCAGATGTTATGCACGTAATCAGCAAATACAGTTCAATAGTGTATAAAGGTCTGGGGACAACTGGATACCATGACGGCAAATTATACGTCTCTTTGTGAGCTCATTTATGAAAAAGGAGAAGAAATGGTGAACACACTCTCCTGCTTTCTAGCCTATAGGGCACATAAATACATCAGTTAATTCACCATGGGACACGTACGTTGCTTTAACGACATGATAAATCGTCGTTAGAGCATTAAATATCTTGCCTTGCTATCCAGACTTGCGTAAACCGCCCATAATTTCCCTCTGCTCACAGTGTCGAAAGCTTTGCGAAAATCTATAAATGCCACGGTAAAGTTTTCTATGCCTCCAAAGTTGCTTTTGAGCCCTAGCGACAATAGTGTAAACATGGTCTGCTGTGAAAGAACTTCCTAAACAGCTTGTCCTCGCCATAAATACCTTTTACAGTCAAATCCATCTTGAGATACGTTTGTGTAATATAATTACGTACCAAGTTTACTACAAATATAGAAGCGAGATTCCTCGATAATTGTCAGGAATATTTAAGTAACCCTTTTATGCAGGGGTTGATAATTGACAAGGACCATTCATCTGGAAACAGTCCATGATTCAAACGGTAGTTAAAGAATATCAATAGAAAGGCAAAATATGTTCTATTACCATTTGTATAAAACTCTCTATGAGACCTCCGGACTGCAGCTTTCGGCTTTTGACGTGCTCGTACTGCCTCCCGAATTCTCCTGTAGTGATTGCTCATTCAGTGTTTGTGTCACAGTTAAATGTGACTTGGGCTGCATCATGAGCGTCAAATTAGCATCTGCATTACCTCAATGCTACCATCATCGCTACGGTCTTGCACTGGCGATGAAAACATTGGTGAAATGCTCGAACCATTAGTTTTAGTTATTGTGTTTTTGTCCACTAACTGAGGGTGATGCAGAATGGACCGTTATCCCAAAAACTTTCTTGATTATTCAAATTGTCGTGCAAGGATTGCAAAAATTTTCCTTGTAGAGTTCTTTTTACATTCAAGTAGCTATTGTACCTGCCTTTCTTTTTCAGAATAAGCTATTTGTCGGTATCGAGGTGAGAATGATGCCCAAACTGGTTGCAGTTTCCTGAGCGCAAACAAGAGTCCTAGTCTGTTTACATTCAAGATCGTACCATCTTTTTCTCTTTTCTGACCCAAACATGTATAATTTTTTCAGACCTTTCACAGCATATGTTAAAGCATCGTTTTGAATTTGCTTAGTGCTTGGATTTATATCAATTTTCAATAAGTGATTACAGCTGGTTTCATGATATTTTTGACATTGTCATATGATCAGGTAAGAGAAACGTTTCATACTTGTTCTTCGTCCATTTATACATTACATACTGAAACGACTTTAGGGGTGAAATCAAGTTTTGGGAGAACCGCATCAGGCTAAATACATTTAAAGATATTTCCGATTGCCTTGCTTCGATTCAACCATAGGAACAACGTTAAATCAATCACATCTGTTTAGCAAAATCCGGTTTGAAATCAAACAGTTTAATCCACAACACTACATCCAGTTGCGATATTTATGTATATTTCCCCTGAAAAGAATTCGATCCCAATCCGTTCAAGATACCAAGCTCATACTGGTCACAGGCAGATAGTAACAAGCGACCAAAGGGGTTGACTATTGATATCTGAAGACGTACGCAATCATTCACGGGAATTAGTTGCAACCTCCGTGTCCCCGGTGTTCGTAAATCATAAAATTCGTTTGGTATGGTTGCTTTTTTGTGAATTAGAGAACCAGTCGTGAGTTTAAATCTCCACAAATCATAATTGGAAACATCATTATATTCATTTCCAAGATCGAGAAGCAGTCGTCCACCAGACTAAACACATTATAAATGTCGGTTTCCTGGTATAAGGCGAGTTTTCAGGGGGAATGTAAACTCCAATTACCAAGCAATTCAGGACATGGTTCTCATGAGCTTTGCGGAGACAACTTTCGAATTACAAATATTGTCAATTTCACATTCAATCTACGGTTACATATTTACTAAGTGATTTTCGAACAAGGGGATAACAACACTCCGATAGACGACATGTACACTGTTGATATTTAATACATGTGAAACATATCCTACATGTGAAGGGGCTAAATGATAGGAAATGTGTGGGAAAAAGTTTCCAAAAGAGGACAAAGTCATATCGCACAAATGGGGTAAATCAAGTTCATTCGCAATCTCCATATGCCTTCTAATTAAAAGACACAAAACGTAGTCTTTGATGTGTACTGTCGACAGGTGATTCAACAGCTCTGGTCAGAGCGGTCACCCTGAGTCATGCGGACAGTGGAGTGTCATTATCAATCGACACTAATGACGGCATGCACATTTTATCGTCATTGCAGTTGCTACATTTCA